>WTSP01027921.1:0-73510 GCA_025331215.1 Actenoides lindsayi | reverse complement strand
TCACACCTCGTACAATTACAAATAAATCTTATTCTATGGTATGCTTTCTTCTTTTTTTTTTTTTTTTTATTTTTTTTATTTTTTTTTAAAAAAAAGGTCTTTTACTTTTTAAATTAATTCATCCAAGAATCATGTAAATTCTTTTTAATTTGACCTTGGACTGTATTATGCCATTAATATTTTTTTTTAGCACTGAATTCTTACTGAATACTTCCTCTAATCATGTATTATTAACATATTTTGAAAGACAAGAGCAGCTCTCTTCTCAATGGTCACATCTCAATTCAAAAGAAACTGGGGAAAAAACATAAAAAAAAAAAGATGAAAAGGAAGGGACTTCAGCAGCAGAAGCTAATCTTTTGGTGAAAAGAAGAGAATTAAATTCACACTGAAATCTTGAGCTATTTTTTGGAGCGGTGTAAACAACATTTGGCCTACTGACAATATTATAGGACAAGAACAATGCCATTTCCACTTGCAGTAAGCAAGCCCTTCCAACAAAATGGCTGTGCACAGTTTTGACTTGGGATTATCACATTCAGGTAGGGGCAATCTCTGGTTTTAAAAAGTCATTTGCACATTTGTATTTTCTACAGTCAAGTGCTTCAGATTTGCAGCTTACAGCAGAAATTGATTATTGACCATGGTGCAGTTTGTCTGAAAGCTCATTCTTTTTCAGGTGACTGAAGCAGGGGCATTTTGCCAAAATGTTTTTGTTTCCTAGACAGTTGTTCATCAAAATTAGCAATGGTTAGACTCCAGGTACCTAATTATTTTTTAGTTCTTCTTTATTGCATAGGTTTGCAAAAATGTAAGAGCTGTGGTGTTCCTCTGAAAAAGTAAAAAGCACTGCCTTTTGGCAACATTTAAGCATTCCTCCAGCAGTGGAAACAAGCATGTTGCAGTTAATAGTCCTAGAAGATATTTCAAGTTTGGCATCATTGTCCAGGCACTCAGCCAATCACTTTGTAGCCTGAAGGTATAAACAGACAGACTATAGAGGGGATTTACAGAAGTATTTGAACTTCAGTATAGTAGGTGACAATGGAAGCATGGATATATGGGACAAAGAGAAGACCACTGCTAATAATATGTCTCAAGGAAAGGATATTACAGATCAGTCATTCATTTTACTTTTCCATTTTTCTGTAATTGCTATGTATCAGTACTGGAAAAAAAAAAAAAAAAAAAAAAAAAGAAATAGTATATTCTTAGGTATTCCTTTAGTGCACAGTTCATAGAGATGAATTCCTGTAGCATCTGAAAGAGCATTTCCTTGAAACAATGTAAAAGATGAATGATAAACTGTGATTATAATGAAAATAATGTTCTCTAACGATTTTGAAGTCAAGTAGCTAATAGAAAATTGACTGATAATTCACTGCTATTTTCATGTCTATGAAAAAAAATACATGAATCTCATAACCTTATGTATCCACTTTTGTCTTCTGAGCCGAATTTGTCATGTGGATAATTTTGTAAGACACTGATGACACTTTTACTATACAGATTTTCCTAGTAGATTAAGGGGAAAAAAAACCAAAACAAAACAACAAAAAACAAGATGTACAAGTTTGCCAATGAAAAACATTGTGGTTTGGTTTTATTTCTCCTTGAATACTGTTATCTGTACGTGAGCCTCAGACATGCAAAAGGGGCAGATCTGCTATTATGTTGAAAACATTCTAAATGTGAATTTCTAGTGGTGTGTTAGATGTTTTCATGGGATGAAGACTCGTACTGGGTACCTTATACCTGGTAGTCCTATTATCAAGGACTTCCATACAGATGTCTTATTTTACAGGGAAGATATATGTGACTTATCTGAAGCTTCATTTGCTATATTTATACTATGATTTTGTGGCAGGTTGACTTTGGCTGGCTGCCAGATACCCACCCAGCTACTCTCTCACTCCCTCATCTCAGCTAACACGGGGATGAAAAAGATCATGGGCTGAGATAAAGATAGGGAAATCACTTAGCAATTACCATCAGGGAAAAAAGCAGATTTGGAGAAAATTAATTCAATTTATTGACAATTAAAATAAATTTGGATGATGAGACAGAAATAAATTAAAACAACACCTTTTGCTGATCTTACCCCCTTTTCACAGGCTCAGTTTCCATGCCTGAGTCCTCACTCATTCCTGATTCCTCTACCTCCTTCTGAACCAAACAGCCCTGGGCGATGGCGAATGAGGGCTGTCATCAGTCCATAACACTGTGTCTGCTTCCCTTTCCTCCTCACACTTCACCCCTGCTCCAGCCTGGCTCCTTCCCATGGGCTGCTGTCATTCAGGATAAAACTGCTCCAGCATAGGATCTCCACAGCCTGCAGAATCCATCAGGAAATATCCACCTGCTCTGGTGTGACCTTATCCACAGGCTGCAGGGGAATCTTGGCTTTGGTGCCTGGAGCACCACCACCCCCTCCTTCATCTACTACCTTGGTGTCTGCAGGGCTGTTAGTCTTGCAATTTTTTTCCTCACTACTCTCACTGCTCTGTGGCACTTTTTGCCTTATCTGATGTATGCTTTCTGAGAGCTGCCACTATCTTGGATGCAGGGCTCAACTGTGCCCTGCAGTAACTCTCTTGAAGGTGGCTGGAACTGGCTATGTTGCTTGGGAGAGACCCAGCCTCTCCTCACAGAAGTGCCCCTGCAGCCCCTGCTGTCAGGACCTCAGCACCTGTATCTGATACAGACATCTTGTGTAGCATTTTGAAAATAACCATAACATTCTGAACATTTACTTAATACACAACTAAGTATTGAGAAATGTTACCAATAACTGATACACAGCATATGTGAGAAAGGACATGTTGTTATAGTTTTATATAGAATCAGAAAGAACAAAAGAGTAAAATTCTATTACATTTAAAATTGGCAAGGATTTTAAATATTTAAATCAGGTAGTTTAAGATGATAATTTATCCTTAGCAGGAAATAGCTTGATACATTAATTTAAAACTAAGAAAGAGGATACAGAATATCAGAGCAGAATTTTCTTTGAAGAAGCTGGATTTGCTCATTTCACCTTAGAACAGTGGCAGCAGATAAAATTATCTTTCCCATGAAAGGTTTGGTAAAAATTTGGATGGGTATGAATTAACTCAGAAATCCAAAGAAACACTGAGCAAGGAATGAGGAACTATTGGAGGTTCCATGAAATGAGCAAGTGCCAAGAGGTTGTCAGTAACATCTAGATGAAAATTAACAAGAATTCTCTTATTTGTTATAAACTAAACTTCTGAGATTCTACTTGGTCTACAGATAGAAAACTGCAAATCAATGTGGAGCATGCAGAACTCAGAAGTACATAACACTAGCAAAAAACAGTTAGATTCAAACACTACCAAAAAAATACTTCATCCTTTAAGAATTGGGTTTGGGTTTATTCTAGTATTTTGAACAATCAGCAGTTCCAAAGAAGAAAATTAATCTTATCGTTAACGTATACTTAGTCTCTTTGAAAAACTTCATTTTGTTACAACAACATCCTGTTCCTGGCTATATATTTGTTTTGCTCTCGTGCATGAAATCGTAATCATAAATTACAATTTCTACTTGAAGTTGTCAACATGTTTGGTTTTTTTTCTTGAAGGAATTTCCCAAGGCACTAACACTGAGGAATGTGCATGCTTTCCCCCCCCACAAAAAAGTTTTACCTTCTCTTAGCTTCTAACCATTATTAATTTACAAGTTACTCATTCTGATTTTTTAAAGGTACCTCTTATTCCTCTTTAGAGTTTAGCTGAGCAGTATTTTCAGTTCAGGATATTGTTTTTATTTAATAAGTTATTGCTTTCCAGATCTATTAAATTTATTTCAAATTGATTTTAGCATGCTATCTTAATTTCATTTTATTCAGATATGATGTAGCTTCCACTTATTTCACTTTACCTTTCAGTCAGGAAAACATTCCTTGTTGTGGAGCACTTCAATGGTTTTCTTAACATTAAGCTCATGTTAAAGTTCCACAGAGTGCAAAGACTGTCCTGATTACAGGAATTAGTGTTTGTATTTCTACAATATTATTCAAGAGCCACTTAAAGTTGTGTTAAGAAGTGAAAAAGAATACATAAAAGGAAGAAAAATGCTCCTGATTCATCTGTTTTCATGGAATAAAATTAAAATGAAATTTTTTAAGTCTTCTCTAAGTAAATAACATTTTTACAAAGACACAATGATAAGCACAAATTCCTGTGGCATTAGAATACATTGGAACATTTTTACGGAAGAAAGACTGAAGGTGTTAACCACAGCTGAGGTGACCTACGTCCTACGGACAGGGTCTTGTTTCCTCCTCATATCATAATAGATCCTGTACCATTGATGTCCAATAGAATTCAGGAGAAATCCAAATGAATACGCTTTATTTGAACAATTGCTGAGCTACTTGATCACATGAACATCAGGGAAAAGTGTGGTCCCTGGATGATTTCTGTACAGTAATCGTGCAGATTTATTATCTTCAGATATTCTGTGATCAAACTAAAGATATTTATGATAGGGCAATTCGGAAGGTTCCTTAATGCAAAGTCTTCATGTTAAGACAAATGTTTGGAGTGCATCTATACCTTACAGCTCTTAACTCTCACATTTCTGCAAAATCCCAGTCTTACGCCTGCCTGCCTTCTTGTTCCTCTTGCTCTATCTCTCCCATGGTGTTAGAGTCCTCCAGTGTGACACTGCAAATTTTAAATTTCTTTGTTATAGAAACAGTGAAAAGCCTTCCCACCAGATATTCATTGACCATTTTCCATAGAGAACCAGCTAAAAGAACACATTGAGAACATCACTTTTGAATTTAGCCATATAGAATTACTTGCAATTGGAGAACATCTTTCATACTTCTATACAATTAAATTGACTATGTTTTAGCATGGCAATGTGTTACAAGTATTGACCATCAGTCTGACTTGTATTATGTCAAATTTTATTCCTTTTTATGTCAGTCTCCACTATTTGCTTTTCTTATTTAACATTACCACTATGTGATCATACTCCCAGAAGAACAAATAATAATTTTTAAAACTAGGAATATTATTTAATGTTGATTTTTAATGTTCAGAACATCCATAGTATACTTCAAATTTAAAATAAAAAAAAAATCTGCTTATGTCATCTCTTGTCAACATAGTTAATAACAGTTGCATTGTTTTTAAACTTAAAATTTCTTATTTTATTTTACATTTGAAAATATTTAATTTTGTTTTCTAATACTCATGGATAATCATATCTAAAGTTGGAAAAAATAGGCCCTAAGCTCAGAACCTGGGGCTTTACCCTGAGGTTTATGCCACTATTTTAAGTGTCACTGGTTGAGGCCCAGTGTATTTTAATGCTTAAGTAAATTTATGCAGTGTCATTGCGTTAGAAAGCACTTTGATTAGGTGTCAGACCTTTTTTTCCCTCTACATGAATAAAAGCAAATTTTTCCTGTAATACTGTAAATTGTGCGAAACTGACTGCCACAAAGACACAGGGTCACAGTTTATTTCACAGTACTAAAAGGCAAGTGTTTATGAATAGGATAACAATTCAAAGCAATTTCATTTTACTGCAACCAACAACTTGTGACTGAAAGGTGAGAGCCTGTGAATGTATGGCACAGGTTTTGGTGAAGCCTTGAGTATCTTATTTCCCTTGAATTTCAAGTGCTGTCATTACAAATATACTTGCATGTTTGTCGCATTATATTTTAAGGGAAGATGTGGCTTAAGTTTCAAACAAAACAAACAAAAAAGATTTTTACAAATAATTTCAGTTTGTAGGGTTGTTTTAATGTTGTGTACAGAGCATACATACATTGCATATTGTGTTGTAGAAATAGGAAAAATATGACTACAGGGAGTAATAAACATTTTCTCATGAAAATGCCTTTCTCTTGCCATGAATATTTTCAGTATAAAATTGCCAGACTGTGAGAGGATGGAAAGTTTGAATATTAATAGAAGATGGACTAGTTAAGAAGGTAGTTTTTTGTTTTACTTGTGCAAGAATTAAAAAACTAAACCAACCTAAACAAATTAAATTGATAAAAATTGGTATTACATGACATAACAATACAACATGCAAGAAATATTTAAAGAAATAGGGACTCTTCTAATTAATGTCAATCTATGATCTTAAATACTATCAAAATGAGCTGTATTAGATTACTTACATTTTCTGAATGCAATTCATTCTTACCAATATTATAACTTTCAGGTTGCTGATTTTATACAGATTATAGGTATGTTATTAGATTTTTGGTCTATTTTACCATGAAGTTTAGAAATCTAGAAGACTAGGATTAGAAATTTAAGTGAAAGTCTATAAATATTGCTGAAATTTGTATGCTTCTGTTCTTATAATTATGTGGGTCAAGGAACAAAAATTATATTTTTGATTGGTTTTTTGTCCTTTAAAATTCATTGGTTTTGACAAGTACAGTAAAATACTTTTTGTAAGAGAAGAATAATTACCTGTCCAGATGCCTATGAACATAAATTATTTTCAGACTCAATGTGTTGAGACTGAAAAATATCAGTCTAACACACATTTTGTCTCCTACAATGCAAATGATATAATTTTTCTTCTTTATGATGTCTGTGTCTAAAATGAAGTAGGAACAGCTTATTGCTTTTAAAAATATATTTTTCTATTTTTCTTTCTCATTAAAACACATGCCAGAAAAAAAAAAAAAATCTTGCTAAACCAGTGTTGGAACCTACCAGCTAACAGGTATCAAAAGGAAAATAAGTATGACAAAAGTATATTTAAGGTTAGATATCACTATCTAAGAATGATATATTCAGGACTATTGTGGTAGTAAAAAAATAATCACCAACTGGTGACAACCTTATTTTCAAGTATGAAGAGGTAGGTAAATTCATCATTTCTATTCAAAAATTGTTTTATTTTTTTCCTTTAGTAAAGATGTCAAGCCAATACTTCTATTTGTTGGGGTTTTTTTGGAAGTGTGTTCCCCTTTACCCTACTACTGTATAATATTCAAGAAGACTAATCAGTTGATATCTGCAACACAAAATGCTTTATGTGTGAAGTTTTATCAGCCAACACATGAATGATACTGAGCTTGTAACACTACAAGCCTTGACAGGTTAGCAAACCTGTGCTTTATTAATACAGCAGTTCAGTGGGGAAACATTGCTTTACATGAAATATGAACACATTGCTTGAGCTTCAGAAGAGCTCTTAGATCCACTCGCAAGTGTACATATAATGAAACTATAATAAAGTTGAGGCCATATTAAAAACACAAGCTGAAAATTCTCAATACTATTTTCTATTTAGTAAATTCATTTTGCTGCTGCCTTGTACTCAGAATTCTCCAGGTGTTAAATATTGGTTATGATGAATGTAAAAAATTATTAATTTACCATGGTACTGTAATATATTTTATTTCCCCTATATGTGTTTTGATTTAAAAAAAATCCAGAAACAAACAAACCACACACACACACACACAATACCCCAAACCAAAAAAAAACCAAAACAGATCAGGTAATTTGAGCTGACCTTATGACAAAGGAAAAAATTATTTTTTTTTTATTACACAGGCAATCATAAATTAAAATCTATTTGATGGTAAGCATGAAGGAATTAAATATACTGTTCTCCAGAAATTGCTATGATTCTTCTGCATATATGGACTTTGTAATGAGTCCATAAAATAACTTTACTAATATTTTTTTTTTCTCTAATAATAATTTAATTATAGCCCTGATTTTCCAGCATATGAATGTCACTCCCCTGTGATCACATTTGGTGAGTTCCTTGTATTAACTGTATCATTGTGAGTCTGTAAGCATGTAACTGACTGAACAATGAAAAACAGTATCTAAGAATAAAAGTTATTATGCAATTATGATTTTTTGCAGACATAAGGTTAACGACAAAAATTTTAAATTATATGTGCATTTATATAAATGAATGTATATATGTAAAAATGTATATATTTCACATGTCTGTATGCTACATGAAATGAAAAATCTAGAGTATGTTCTTCTGAGTTACTAAAAACAACATTCAGAATTAAAAAGTAGGATTCTAACATGGGTTTTCACATAAGTAAAATGCTGTTTTCTTCATGATCCCTCTTAAATGCTGCTGTTCTCAAAAGACCAACAAGAAGCTTTTGTAGTGAAACTGAATATAAGTGTATCTTTGGGTGAATAAATATTATTAAAAGCAATCAGCTGGAACTTAGGAGGCTTACAGAAGGCTAGATAAGTTTGTGTCATTTTGGTACACAGAAATAGAAAAACTCAGTTAAACTGCATTTTAAGAGAGAAAATATCAATGTTCTTATCTATAATATTTTTATCCTTAATCCTTCGAATTTTCCAAAAGTAGCAAGTGAGGTTTTTTTAACAGCTAGGAATGGAATATTTGGTTCCAGTATGATAAGAACAACATTTTCTTCAGGGAGCAACTTTCAAAATGTTTCTCAGTTGAAAAATTTGGAACAGTTTCAGACAGAGCGTGCAAGAGACACCTAAAGAGGTTCTTTAGAATTTAGAAAACTGTATAATTTTTCAGTCAAATGCTTTGTGTTACTGGGCAGAGTAGTAACACTGATGAAATAATATTCAGATGCAAAGCACCTTGAACAGATATGACCAGCCTAACTATATAACGATTCAAGATACAGCTTATTTTTTAACGTCTTTTTCTATTTTTTCAGCTCAAGAAGTTGAAACATCAGACTTACATTTATAAAGCCCTGCAATGTTTTACTGTTGAATTCAGAGGACAAAACCCTTGGAAAATAGTCCATTGCCAAGTAGTGCTTAAGTAAGGGTTGTACCTATTTACTGAAAAGCTTTTTTATATTCGTTATTCAACACTATACCTACAGACTGTGATTATAATTCTGCAGTGCTGAGATGCAGAAAATCAGAATTTTAAAATGTCTTTGCATTTTTTAATTTTTTCTTTTCTTTTTCACTGCTTATACTCCCAGCGAACCTCTTTCTAAACATAAATGACCTTTCTTTAAATACTATGATAAATGAAGACATAGGAAAAAAATATTAATTATATATTTTGAACTTTGAAATTCCACAGTAAGATGCATCTTTTTTCATAGCTAATGAATTATCCAATATCAGTTAGAAATTGCTATCACATTTTCATTTAAAATGCAATTATAAAACACTGAAAGCTTGCAATGCTTTTCTGCAAAGACCTACAAGATAGCCAGGAAATGTCTTTTTTCACTTTCAGATGTTTCACATTTCCTTGAAAGTAAATTTTAGAATCATAGAACTGTTTCGGTTTGAAAAGACCTTTAAGATCATTGAGTCCAGCCATTAACCCAGCACTGTCAATCCCACCACTAAACCATATCTCTCAGAACCACATCTACATGTCTTTTAAATGCCTCCAGGGATGGTGACTCCACTACTTCCCTGAGCAGCCTGTTCCAATGCTGGACATCCCTTTTGGTGAAAGAATTTTTCCTAATGTCCAACCTAAACCTCCCCTGGTGCAACTTAAGGTCATTTCCTCTTATGCTATTGCCTATGACTTGGAAGAAGAGAATTTCCTCCACGTCTCTGCAACCTCCTTTCAGGTAGTTGTAGAGATCAAGAAGGTCTCCCTTATGTTTCCTTTTCTCCACATTAAACAACCCCAGTTCCATCAGCCACTCCTTGGAAGACTGCTTCTCTACCCCCTTCAGAAGCTTCATTTCCTTTCTTTGAACACATTCCAGCACCTCAATGTTATTCTTGTAGTGAAGGGCCCAAAACTCAAGGTGTGGTCTCACCAGTGCTGAATACAGCAGGAAAATCACTTCCATAGTCCTTATGTTCATTATTAAAGAATAGGGCAAACAAGCAAAGAAAGAAACAAAGAAAAAAAACATAGGTCACTAGATAAAAAACTCTATGATACTGAAAATAAATGCCTTTGAGTTACTGATGTGGTGTCATGCTTGTCATGGAAACAAGTACCAAAAATGTAATGCTCTGCATACAGAATAATATACAGCCATATGATTTTTACTTCAAAGTAAATGTCTTCAAACAAGCAATTTTGAGACAAATCATAGTTTTTTAAACAATTCTTGTATATTTGCTAACAAAGCATGCTGTGAACATGCAAATTCAAAGTACCTTATTAACATTGGGTATATGAGAGTAGAGGCAAGATTATTTACCATGGGTTAAGTACTATGAGCATTCCATCACATAATTTATGGGATTCTAATACTTTTATGTCCCAGCTTGGAATTTATGTGTAGATATATCCAGAATCTTTCATAAGATATGAGTGAAAAAGGATGCATGGGTCAAAAACATGGATTTAATGTCTAATCAGGTTGACACTGAAACTATGAAATCTCAAGCCTGAGCCAGGGTTCTTCTTGGTAGGGATTTCCCCTCTGGACAAGCTTGCTTTTAGTTCCTGTAAGGATAAAAATAAGTAGACTAAGATTTATCTATTTTAAGTTCCCAGGCTCATAGAATTGAGGTTGGAAGTGAGTTATGAGGGCTCTGTTCCAACCCCCCTGCTCATGCAGGCACACCTGGAGTTAGTTGCTCAGGACCACGTCCAGACAGCTTTTGAATTTCTTCAAGGATGGAGACTCCAAACTTCTCTGAGCAACTTGTGCAGCGCTCTGTCACTCCCACAGGAAAAAAAAAAAAAAAAAGAGTTTCCTGATCACAGGATCACAGAATCACAGAATGTCTTCAGTTGGAAGAGACCTTCAAGATCATCTAGTGACACAGCTTCTCCAAGACAGCACACTTCCTGCAGGAGAGAGGTCCCTCTCCCTCTCCCTCTCCCTCTCCCTCTCCCTCTCCCTCTCCCTCTCCCTCTCCCTCTCCCTCTCCCTCTCCCTCCTCCCCTCTCATCCCCTCTCCTCCTCCCTCTACTTTGCTTCTCTTTGCTTCACTTCTTTAATTTTGCTTTGTGTGATTTCTTTTCATAAAGTTAATAATTTCTGGTAAGCAGTTGATTTCAGTTTCCCAAATATATTTAAAGGATTATAGTGCATTGTAACTATTCAATAGTTACATATATTTATAGTGCAAAGTAACTATTTCAATATAGTACCTTCTGAAATAAGCAATCATTGCAATTATAGAAATCATGTACTGAAATATTCTAAACATGTTCCCAAAATCTAGACTGGAAGGTACATCGAGTACTACACTGTGAGCCATTCAGTTACATTGTGTTAATATCCTTAGGAAGAAAATGAATGACTATGAAACTGTAGGCTCTGCAGCTGATCAGTTTTGCTTTAAATGTGTACTGATGTCAACCAGTTGCAAGAAAGCGAAGGACAACACAAAGACCAGATGCCAAACAATTTGCACTCCCCGTAGTGAGGCAATTATTCCCTTGGAGGTTCTTACCATCATTATAGCGTGAATTCTGCACAAGCTTCAAGTGTACTTACTGCTTTATACTGCATTACTGGCACTGTAGTTAATGCTATTGATACAAATTAGAGAGCAAGAGGGCTGAAACAAGTCTGTATCACAGACTTGGAAATTAATAGATAACTCTGCTAATGTGAAATTCCCATTTCTGTGAAAAGTTGAAATTTCACAAAAGCAAATATATCCCTATGGGCAAGGGGGGAATATATATATTGTTTCATATTAAAATAAGCAACACTCAGAAAAAAAGAAAAATCTTGTGCAAGAAGTACAAAATTATACTTGAAGATCACAATATTTAATGAGGAAAACATGATCCTCTAGAAGGAAATAATGCAATTCTGAATTTGTCAAGTATTTCAAAAGGTAGAAGATCACTTTACTGTCATTGCTTTCTGAAGTGTAGTCAGCATGGCACCTTAACAATTACAGTTTATATCTTTATGTTTGAGAGTGCAAATATAGGAAGGTCTTCACATCTCTGGTCTGAACATGATATCCAGTTAGTCACAAAGACATATTCCTAGGAGACGACTATGAATAGATCACATCAAATGGCAGAATGTGATGAACTGTTGCTGAGCTTGCTACTTATCATGACAGAAAAATACAAGGATTTTTCTGTGTGCTTAGTTTATGAAATTCACAATCAAAGAAAACTTATTTAATAATTTCCTTTTTCCCTTACTTTTTAGTCAGTGAACACTATATGAGTTAATACAATTTATTTATTTGTGTATCAGTCTAGATTCCTACACTTTTGGGAAGCTGGGGTCTATAGCTTTTTCTTGCATTTTTGTTTTAATCCAGTACAGATTACATTGTTTATTGGTTCAGAAAGGATACTTAATTTGTGTGTGACACCTCATCATTGTACATGTAAACGGGTGCTCAGACAAGCATCTGTCCATATTTTTTGTTCAATTAAGCTCACATAACACATATGTGCACATAATTGCAGTGACTTCGGTGACAGAAATGAAGCAGAAACAAGATTTCACTTACTGTATGAAAGATCTATTCTTATCAATAAATATTTGCAAAGACTGGGTAGGCACAACTTTAAACAATGCCTGTCTGAATATTAGACTATATTTCTTAATTCTTTCAATTTGCCTTGAGTGTACTTCAGCTTTAACATAAGCATTGCCCCGCTTAAGTGCCTGAAATTACAGATCTAATATCATGGATGCTGAATTTTGTCTCAACAGCCCATCCTCCATAAAAACAGACCTGGGTTGTCACTCAAGACAATGAAGGTTGCTAAACCTTACTACAGTAGTGAACACACTGTCTGCACAATGGCTGAAAGAACAGTTACTTTAGGATCCCAATATTTAGTCCCCTGAAAGTAGGAGCATTAGCACCATGAAATGAAATTTGTGACCCCTCTAGCATCTGTCTACTGATTTTTTTTTCTGCAGAACTGAGAGAAGCAGAGCTAGAAAGTGCTAGAGGGTGGTAGTCAGTGTATAAGTATAAACAGAAATATTTAAGCCTGAGATAATAAATCCTGTGCAACTCAAACTGTACAGCTTCTGGACCTCTGTTACTACCTCTGTGCTGGATCTGATGATTTCACTGGGGAAACAGGGCTGCCTCTGAGCAGAAAACTGTTGCTTACAGTGATTTCAATCCAAAGAACCAATTCAGATATTTGATAAAGAAAAAAAAAACAACCCAAAACAAACAACTCTGTTACTGTTCTCCACTGAATGCTAGAGTCACATCTGGTGAAAACCTGTTCTCTACAATGCAATTTTGAGATCTTTGTCAAGTATCATTTCATATAATTCAGGGTCTAGATTCTCAAAGATTGATATTTCTGCTCAATATCTGATGCAATGCACTCCAAAACATAGAAGAATTCCCCTCTACTTGCCTTTCTCAAACATTCAGTCTAATATTTTCCATTTCTGTACTCTTGCCTTTTGTTTTTCCCCCTAGAATTGCTCCCTCACAATGTTAAACCTCTGTAATATCATAAACTGGGAACATTCTAAAATATAGAATATTTTAATTCCTAAATTGTACATGATCATTACAAGAGGATTAAAGGAGAAAGTGAAGGCTCTCAATGCTCAGCAAAGAGTCACGTGGAGTGACAATACATGTGTAGCAGTATGGGGAAAGTACATGAAGTCAGATGTACTGGTAATCTTTATGCAATCCAATCAGAGAAAGGTAGTTCCCTAGGACAGTGCAGTACCACTATGAAAAATAATGAAAAACGTTTTTATCTGACACATCATCAGCAATTCTTTCGAAAATACTAAATAATGCTTATAGAATTTCATATAATTTTGCTTAATAACTGTCTTTGAATTTTTGCTACTGATCCCTCTTATTTTAAGACAGAAAAACTAAAAATATAAATATGTCTGCAAAATAATCGCCACCTAAACTAAACAACAGCTAATAATTTTCCTGTGTATAAAAGAATATACAAGTGAAAGAGACTCTTCATTGTATCATCCAGTACTCTCCTATGTAAAGAGCTAAGAATATGGAAAACAGAGAGTGCTGGGAGATATGTTGAGGAGTTACACCTCATCTGAAATAGAACAGCACTCTTATTAAGCTGTAGTATAGCATATGATAGAAATACAGGCAGATACCACCTTCCTTCCTTATTCCTCCTTTCCCCTTCTGTACATAACATTTAATGCCTTACAAAATAAAAATAACTTAGGAATCAATTTGTTCTAGTTACTTAGATCAGCAATTTACAGGAGAAAAATTAAAGCTTACTTGTAGCCTACAAAATAAAATCTGTTTCTTACTGTGTGAGAGTGTGAAGAAGCCATCTTCATGCTCAATTTTTCCAACATCAAGTCTGATAACATCCTTCAGGTCTTTTTCCTTCTGTGATCAGCAACAGATGCATATACATTAGATGTCTCTTTAAGGTTAGACTTTTATGGGATACATAGTGTCTCTGCTTGTGCTCTGCAAAAGAACAACATACATTTAAACAAAGACCAGGAATGGACCTTGCAATGAATGCCTAGTCATCCAGCACTAAATAGCTTGTCCTTTGGCTCTGTTTCAGATCATTTCAGATAGCTGTTACATTTAAGTTTACTCTCACCTGGGGTTGATTCATCAATCATTTTGTATCTCATTTCTGATATTTTGTTTCTATACTTTGAAGACATCATTCTGAAGACAGTTTATTCCAAATTTATTATGTAAAATGTGGACCGTGTTTAGATTCCACCACAATCCATAATCCTCCAGAATTTTGTAGAATAGAAAGAAGATTGGAAGAGTGTGGACATGAGTTAATATATGTGTCTTGACCTCTGTGTTGAAGACATATCTCAGGTCCTCTTTTAAGTAACATTAGAGACATATCCATCAAGTTTGATGTTACAGGGCTTGCAGTGTCTCCTGGCAGAATCTAGGACTTGAGTTTCATATTGGTCTCCACAACATCTGAGATTATCTTGTGAGTATTGATGTTGTCATGTCTTTATAAAGCAGCAGATTTTTGCCTTGGTGATAATATTCTTCCTAATATTTAATTAATTATTATTCTTTACCAATGAAAATTACATGAATTAACAAGTATTTAATAATCTAGCATAGTTAGTAGATATGTCAACTGTCAACTTTTTGTCTGACTTCCAAGATTACTAGTAAGAAGCATTTGCAAGAAACATGTTCATGCTTTCAATTAATGCTTAAACCACAATGAGCTTGATACATTGATCTGTTTTAGCATGATTGCCAAAAATCTCTCCAGCAGAGAGATTACAACTGTAATTGCAGTTGTACAGACAAGAAAAAGAAAAAAAAAAAAATCTCATTTTAGGTCAATTAAATTGATACAGAATTTTAGAGTTGCTAAGTATATTGAATAATGTATTCATGTGGAAATATATTAACACTGAAGTCTTTATGACAGGTCTGCTTACAGACAACATTGTAATGTATCACCTGCATACTTGAAGTCTAGACATCACTATGGCTGAAGTGCTAAGTACTTTTTCAGAAATGCAAACTACTAGTCTCTGATGTGGATGGCAAACCATCTTGCCTAATGATTAATTTAGTTAAGTTTATACATTGTAAGTTAAAGCCACTTGCTTTGGGAAAACTAAAAAAACCCTGAAAAAAAAGCATGCAAATAAAACCTTTACACTAGACTGACCAAACTAGCAAAAGCTTGTATTTCATATCAGACTACTGAAGTGTTTCAAGAGAGTTTTAGTTCATGCATCCCATGTTCTCCTACAAGGGCCATTTGGATTTGCAATTTCTAATAAACTCTCCTAATGAGAGCTGAGATAAGGGTAAAGATCTGTGTAACTTTTGTTTGCCACAAAGGATAGCAAGCAAGGATGACAGGAAAGAAACAAGGAATATGAACATAAAATATTACCTTAAAAATTTACTTCAATCAAAACCTCATTTTCCATAAAAAAAAGATTAGACTGTAGTGAAAATTTTAGTCTTAATTTTTATATAAACCTAAATCTATACCTAATGCCCAATGCTAAATGTAATCCCAACACCTCAGTCTTAGTGTCTTTTCAATACTGATTTTTGTGAATGTGTTCATAAAGTAAAATCTTTGGAGTAGCATCTTCTGAGGTGATCAGTACCTTCTTTGATGGGTTTTTAACATTTATCACAAAATTGTGTGTTGTAGTATTTTTTAATTTGGCTGAAACAAAAAACTATTAAATAACCTGAAGGTCAGTCTCAGTGTTGGACAAAGATCTTAACAAGAATCTCAGGGAATAAGTTATAGAAATCTCAGCAAGGGTTTTTAAGAGCTGGCTTCAGAAACCAGCCTTCATTGACCTTTCATGCAAGTGCACTAAAACCTTAGACTCATGAGATTTTTTTTGTCTAAATCTTTGGATAAAAATTTCATCCTGAATATGCAATCTGTATCAATGGGGAATATTTTCTTATTCACCTCCAGATGTATTCATGGTCTTGATATCTGTATTCATAGGAAGTTGATTTATTTTTTTACTTATTCCTTCCATGAAATCTTTGTTATCTTCCTCTATTTCACCTATACTATATATGCATCACCATAATTAAAATGATGGTTTTGTAGCTTATTCTTCAACTGTAACACCTCTGGTTCCCATCCAGTGAACTGTTTGCTGTCAAGACAAGCTGAGGGCATTCAGCTCTTCACAGGACCAATCTGTATCTTTGCTCTCAAAGGCAATATATTTCCTAGGCCATTAAAATACT
Source organism: Actenoides lindsayi (assembly GCA_025331215.1). NCBI lineage: Eukaryota > Metazoa > Chordata > Aves > Coraciiformes > Alcedinidae > Actenoides > Actenoides lindsayi. Next base: position 56,882 of record WTSP01027921.1, on the reverse strand, counting down.
ATAACTGTGTAAATCACACAGAATAGAGAAAGAAAATAAAAATAAAAGTAAAAAAAATAGGTTAAAAAGTTTAATACTGAAAGATATGTGATTGGAAGACTCTGTAACTATTTCTTCTGTAGGTTTGTACATAAGAAGTGTCCAGGCAGCATTAGCAGTAGCAGCCATTGACACTGACATGTCTGAGCTAATCTTCCTGACATTTTAGTGGTATTTGCACTTTTCGTATTGTCTTAGCAGTCAGCCCCTCCCACTCCATCCTTTAAGTCATGCTTACGACAATGTTTAGTTGTCCACACATCTGTTCTGTGTTCTTTCCTATGTATGGTGCATTTGCTGTCATTGTTGATTAAACCTTCACAACTTGCAGGGTATTCTGACCTTGACTTGCAGCAGTCTGGCAGAAACTTTTTTTTAATTAAGAGCTTTCTACCAATTGGTTCCATACATTTTTAATCTCTCACAGTATAGTAGGGCTTGGGGGTGATCTTAGGGAATCCGTAGACTTTAAAAAATGGATTCAGAACTGGGGTTGGGGAATCCATAAAAAAAATTTTTCCTCTATTTTCCTGTGCCTTAAAGAATTAAGTAACCCTTAATTCTGTGACTCTCATTCAGTTGCTTTGATATGCAGTTAGAGTAGCTGGACTTCTTTAGGCCAGCGTTACTATACACAAGCTGTTCCCTATATTTATATCTGGATAGCTCCGCTGAATTGAAGGAGGTCACGCAAAGGAATACAGCAGTACAAAACCTGGTGCAATGCCATTATGAGGAAGATCTATACCTGTTTCCATTTAGTCCACAATAGCTTTGCTAAGCTAATACCTACTGTTTCTCAGTGCATTATGTGTAACAGTAGGAAGCATTAACAAAAAGATTCCCATAGACCTATCTCGTGAATTTGAACAGTAGGAAATGTTTCCTCCTACTAGTTTTATATCAGCACTGCAATTTCAGTTGCATGTTTCAATAGGTCCTAAATCATAAAAAGGACTTCAAGACCTTGCTGTGCATTTCACATAAAAATGTCAGCATTAAAAGAAACACGGATTACTAAGTCTCTCTCATGGAAAGAGTGATCTAATCATAGAGATATAGGATTACTCTTAAGCTCTCCCTTTGACATAAAGATTTTGAGATAAAAATGTTTTTGTTGGATAGATTAGAAGAGCTCTTTACAACAAGTCGTTATGTCTCAATAGATAGGATACATATTCAAATCCTTCCCAGATAGGTGCAGGTTTGAATTCTGATGAACTGAATACCATGTTAATATTCAAGCTGCTGCATAAAAGTCAGACCATTACACATTGCTTTTGATGTATCTTCTAGCCATCATCTCTTCCTTTAACAGACTTATAATAAAAGACTAACTTCATCTATACCTTTGCAAAGAGTCTTTTCTAACTGTTATGTATTTAGTATGATCAGCATATATTCATTAGATTGAGGTGCTTCAGGGACCCTGTACAGAAGAGCTAAGGTCTTGCCTAAGCTTAGCTTGTGTCTAGGTGCAACACTTCTGAGATTGGGAAAGATTTGAACACATATAGAAAGTATGCAAGGGCAGAACTTTTATCAGACAATGATGCCTTAAGGCACCTTTAGAGCAAGAGAGATTATGTTGAACAAGAAGGTTTTGGATTGCACAACTGGACCTATGTAATTTAAGTTCTATTTTGGGTTGACTAAATCCTGGATCCAGATAATCCTAGTTTCATCTTAAATAAAGTTTTATATACTTAACATTTTATTTTCCACAGAAAACATATTTTGCGCTACTCCCTCCGGGGGGCATAGATTTCATCCATTTTTAATTGAAAGTGTTTTCTTGTGCTCCTTGTTTTTTTTAGTTTAAAAATTTAGTTCAGCTTGTTAGTTACAAGACAGTAGGTACATGGAGCAAAGTGAAAGACAGTCTATGTTTGTTATGTACTGACAGTACACCAAGGAAGAGTATTTAAATAAACAATCCTGGAATCCAGCTACAGTAAGCACCTTAGGCAACAACTTCTAAGGGTGAACTACAGATCCTAGGGAAGCCAGAGTCTAGAATATAGTGTTATATTATATGACTAAATACAAACATGAAAGTGTATGTGCTTGTGAAGGGAGAGCAGAATGAAAAAGTAGAAGAAAAATCCTAAATTAACCTTCAGTATGTTTACTCCTAGCAGTGGATGTTAAAGTACTGTAACATAAGTTTTGACAAAGAACTAGAGACACACCTAAAAAATATCATTCAAGTTGTCTTTCTCCTTTTTGTTTTCCAGCCTCTCTCCCTTTGTTCTTCAACATGGATTCAAAAAACCAACTTCTTTCCCTTATTAATCAGAGAATCCAACCTATGCAATAATATTTTTAAATTAAGGCAATAAATTTATCCTTATATGTAAGAGTATAGTCCCAACATGTATGAAAGAGGATTTGCCCATCAGGAGGTGATTATCTCCTCCCACTTTGGTTGTGTGATGTTAACTCTATTGTTAGGTTACTTAACAGGGCCTAGGCTAAAGATATAGGGCAGCATTTGTTTTTTGTCTTGGTCCATGCACTACAATTTTCAAACAGTTCTGAAAGAATAATGTGTGAAAGTTGCAGCACTGTATCAGAAGTGCATAGAAAGAGTGACATGCTTACAGAGCAAAGAGCTTCCTTTTACTGCATGTCCAAGTTTCTGTGGTGCATTTTATGTCCATTGCTGTGTATCAGTCTGTTTTGTCCTTCTTCTCTTTCTAATAATTTATCAAATATGCAGCACTTCACTATATAAAGCAAGTAAATAACATTACTTAGGATTTAATTTTCAGTAGATCATTTTTTACTCCTTAGTTACCTCCAAAATTCTTGAGCTATTACTTTGCTTTCTCTTGAGCATGTGACAGTTTTTTAAGCTCAGAATCAGAATATGGTCTAATTCATCAGTAGTTTCATTTTGATCAGATTCTCATAGAACTCGGGGAAGAGAGTGAGATAGATAAAGATGAAAGAAGAAAGTGAAAGAAAGAGGATTAAACTGTTGTAGTGCCTCATGTGCTGAGTCAGCAAGCTGAAGCAGTCTGCAACAACTGAAGTTAGTAAGGTGAAGAAACTGTAAAAAGAATGTAGTGTGCAGGGACTGACTCCGACAGCACAGCCAATATGGTTGTAATCAGAAGTTGCTTTATTAAGTGCAACAAGCTATATTTATACATGAGACAACACTGATAAAACACCCAGGTCACTTCCAATTGGCCCCACACTCAAACCCAGAGTCTGTCCACGGGCACTTCAAACATTTTTAATTGGCTGGCGATTCTCTTGGTTTTCTTCCTTCAGCACCCTGTTTTTATTCTCTTATCCTCCTGTCTTTCCAGGTGCTTCTGCTTTTCTCATCCTTAGTCTTATCTCCCCAAGGTCGGGGCAGTGTTGGCTGTTTTTCGGCCTTGCAGGCCTTAGCATAACTACTTCTAGCTAACAACTATTTCTGTCCTACTCTTATCAATCCCTACAAAATAATTTCATAGGGGAGACATTAATCTTTGTGCAGTAATGTGGAAGCGGAAGTCTTTAGGAGGAAAAGTTTTTATAAATATGGAAAAAATGTTTCTTGCAATTTTCTTTGCTGTAATTCGAAGTACTTTGACTTCCTTGACTGCTGGATGTGAGGAAGATGAAGAAACAGACTTTATTGGTTTGTAATAGTCTAGATGAATGAGAGTCTAAGACATATATAAACCATCAAGATATTATTTACCTTTTCCTTTAGCTAGGGTGTGATTCCTATCTCAGTTCTTTCATTCTAAGTTACTTATCATTTCCCATGATCAAAGGTGTGACGTGGGTTTTTTTGTTTGTTTGTTTAGTTGGTTGGTTGATTGGTTTTGTTTGTTTTTTTTATTTGTTTTGTTTTGGGGGGTTTTGTGTTTTTCTTTTCTGATTCATCTTGATGGAAGAGGCATATACAAGTAACAGTACACAGTACTAGAATTCAGGCAAAATGTGACCAAATTAATAGAAGCAAGACTCAACTTCTTACTCCAGGGGAATCAGACCAGATGACCTTCAAAGGTCTATTCCAACACAAAACATTCTGTTTATTTATGGTTCTATGATACATGCCTGTGATAGTGATAACAGAAGAAATGCAAGCATGATAGAGCTTCACCTCCCAGATACTTGACTTTAATCTTGTACAAAGCTTCAGCTTAAGAAGAAAATCAAACATTTTATTTGTGATGTTTTCTTTTTGTGAAATCAACACATACAGACTCTATTAATCTGATGCAGAATGAAAATGAGTACTATTGTAACTTTACTAACAGGATCAAGATAGCTGAATCTATTTTGTAGTCCATTATCAGGTCATAGACAGTAATACTGTAAATAATTTTTATTAGAAAACGGATTTTTATATAAACCCATCTCAGTTTCTTAGAAAAAATAATTAAGAAGATTAGCTGAGTTTCACTGTACCTTTGCTTTTGCTTTCAAATGGACAGTGTATTTTATATAATTGATATGATTTAAAAGGTAAGGAGTTAAGTAACTTAGCAGCTTTCACTAACTTTGAAAAGCCAAATTAAATACTGTTTTAATATGACTTAGATATAATTAGTTCTGATTACTTAAAATTTTTAGATAATATAAATTTCTCATTTTTTTTTTTTTTTTATCTTGTCAAAATGTTAAGATCACAGATTGCATGCATAGACTTCCTGTAGACTTTACTGTGAGATAATACACAAACACAAGTCCAAAGAGAATTAATATTCTTTGGTTATACATTTTTATAGAAATCCATAAGAAGGCAGAAACTGTTATGACTATAGTGGCAGAATTTAAATCAGAGTTACATCAATAGTTGATGTACAAACTGTAATATTATTGTATTTCCACAGTTTCCCAATAGGTATCTAATGATTTTGGGTTTGCTTTTTAAATTTTTTTTTAATATATATAAATTCATATATAGTTTATCTTTATGGATCTGATTTTGAATTTATTCATAAGTATTACTCAATTCTACATTTAGCTGTCCTTTGGATATTTACTTACACTCTATAAAGAATTATGTTTGGAATTAAGTTGTTTGATAAATAAATAATTGCAAACATGACTTACTTAAAGCAACGAGTTATACTTTTGTACTTTTTTATCATTCTACAGAAAACTGAAGAGAGCAAGCAAGCAGAGAAAAAAAACCCCAAACAAGCAACAAAAAAACCAGCTATTGCAAAGCTGCATCAGTGTCAAAGAATTTATCCTAGGGAAAAATAAAAGTTAGGATACACAGCTATATTAATAAAATATTAAAATTACGTTAAATAAGTTAAAAACTTCAAGGAGAGTGAAATATGTGAGTAAAATTCTTTGTCCTCTAAATGAGTGCTTTGAAGCTATTAGTTTACCTCTTTATGATTTATTGGAAGTGAAGGTTACTCCTTAATCTCCATAACTCAAAATAATAATAATAAATAAATAATGAAAAGAAGTTATTAATACCACACAAATCAGTTTTCTGTTTTTTATAATAACCTTCCATTCCCATACTCCTTTTTCACTCACAACAAGATGAATAATCATCATCACTACAATTTATTTGCAAAATTAGTGCTCATGAAGAAGTTGATCACTGTATGATTCCTCTAGCTTAAAGCTTTGTGAATTCTGTTTATGTGCTCAACTGAAAAATGGAGATAAACCTTCTCCAGGCATTTTTAAAGTTAAATATAAAGCACTAGATTCAGAAAATTTGCTATCACTTTCTAACTGTAGTAACAACACTGATCAATGTTTGCTTGAAGTTCATAGGACTTTAACAGTATATCTGAAATTTTAAAAAGCAGTATTCCAGATATAATTTGAATGTAGAGTAACAATTACATTTTCAAGATGGTTCAGAAACTGTTTTCTTAACAAATTCTTTCAGGAACAATTTTATTTCTTATTTAGATCACTCATCCTTGAAAGGTTAAAAGACATGGTTAACACTCTTTCTTCATCCAGGCTATGAATTCCTGGAAATGATACAGAGTTTTGTGTTGAAATGAATGCGAGATTATAATGATTTAGAAGAAGGATTCTTGCTTATGCTTGTAAAGCCCTGTTATTGCCTATAATTAGTACTCTGATCTGGCTGAGGACTTACTGTCCATACAGTGGTCTGTGCATCCATTCTCATACTTTTAGTAAATGTTTTAAGTCATTAAACTGGCTTATTTTCTAGCTTATCCTGGCTCTTTCAACTCAATATTCTTAGACCTTCCAAACTGGTAAATCGCCAGTAAATGTGTGGTATTTAATTCAATGTATAGTACAATTAGTCTTCCACTAAAACCCAAGCTCTCAAGAACAGTAGAATTCTTTTTCAATTTAACTACTGCCCTTTAATTTACTGACTACCTGACATTGCCTGGAATTCTCCAAATTCTTTGGCTAAAGAGCAGTCATATTAAGCTGTCTGCAGTAATCTCCCACCTTCCTGCAATCACATAATTGCCTTCTGAATACTTTCCAAGGAGTGTTCAAAATTGACTATTGATCCACGCAAAGGGTGAGTAGCACACATACTGTTAAGCTTGTCTTTTCTGAATTTGGGAAACAGTGTTCAGTGTTAACACCAACTTTGAATTGCAGCAGAGCCCATTGTGCTGCAATAACATCTACTTCATTGCACTGCTGGTGTTTTCATGCATGGCACAGTTCTTAGGTGAACACTTTCTGGTTGAAATTATCAGTCCATACAGGTGCAATACTTAGAACCCTTAACTATGCAACTTTTCTCAGTGTATTCTGCACAAACAAGGACTTAAAAATACAGTTGCTAAAATGGAACTTCTCCAAGGCTCTTTAAGGGAGTAAAAAAGCTGATTTCTGTTGAATTCCAATTAGGTTTGAGCATATAACTCTCCTCTATTCCTTGAAAAATCCCATATTAAATACCCTTCTTCTTAAAAAACAGTGTATCAATTATCCTTTTATTCCTACTTGATGTCTAGGGGAAAAAGAGGGCATTTATTTTAAGTGGATTCTGTTGGGACTGATACCCTGGCTGTAACAGTGACTATTATCAGATACTACAGAGGAAGATGCAATAGCCTCTGGAGAGAGCAGTTCTGGAATAACTCACCCAGAGGAAACCTCTCTGCCTTTTCACTTTCAGCTAGCAGTTGTGCTGTACTTTCTGACATAAAAAACTGTTTACAAAATTTGAAAGAATAGCAAATTTATTTTTTTCTGATAAAATTCTTGTGTTTTGTTATTTTTTATTTATTTTTTCTTATCGATATATATTTTTACCTTTTGAGTAATTTCCAGCTCTTGGTCTCCATGGTATTATGTGGCAATTAGTGAATTAAATCACTCTGTCTTAGGCAGAACCATCATCACGAGAGTAACTAAGTATATTAATGAACACATTTTGACAAGATACACAGAAGACTTCTGTGACACGCAGAAGCTGAATCTCAGATTTTCACATAGAGGACTGGGGCCTATAGATCCTCACTACTCTGACAGAAATTAATGGAAATTATATACCTAAGCACCTTTGAGGATCTGGAACAAAGAGATTAAATGACTTGCTCAAGGTCATTGGTCAAAGAGTTTGTCAGTGTAAAAATTATTCCTGAAATCTACAAGTCTCTTAACTTCATTTCTAGGATGTATTCTCCTTTATTTTTTGGAAGGCAGGCGGAATTAAAAGAATACTGCAGGTAATATCCTGCTGCAGGCTGCTGAAACAATGGTATCATGGTTCTTTATACCACTCCATTTAGAGACTAAAGAGGACAGAACTACAAGAACAGTAGTGACACCAAATTCTTTATCCTGTGGATCTATATCTGAAGAACCTAGAGCTCTCCCCTTTGTCTGTATGTCACTCAGAAATTTGAAGGGGAAAGTAAGGAAAAAATAATGAGAAATCAAGCTGAATGCTCAAGGTGGAGAAATGGTTCAGAACTAAGATCTGTAGTCTTTAAAGCTCCATATCCTAAAGGCACACACAATACAAACATGCATCAGCTGTAATATGTGCTAGCTATACTGAACTTATATATGGTAGGAAATTTACTGGGGCTTTTCTTCAAGCAGACAAGGGAGACCCATGAGGTCAATCCATTCACTCCATAGAAAGTGAAGCATTTGAGATGGGATTTTTCAAGAAGCATAAAATGAAACACTGATAATATATTAGAATTCACTGGAAATTGGATTTCTATGTTTTTTAAGAAGGTGTCTAAAGATCAAGGTATTTAAAAGATCAATTTCAAAACTGCATTCTGGAGACTTTACTAAAACCTGAAGGACAGGTTACGAATGTGGAAGTGGAGCCTTTCCAACGGTTCTCTGCAGCAAATAAATTGTTCCTCCGTTTTTATTCACCCTCTTCCTATTTCCCTAGTTCCTTAATCACTCTACCCCTTAGCTGCTATCAACCATCATGGATTTGATCTCCCCAGGCCTCAATAAAATTTGCAGTTATTTTTATCCTTGTGATACTTAGCTGGAAACTGAGACCCTGAGGGACTACATTCCACATTACTCATGGATTGTGAGCTGAACCATAAATAGCACCCGTACCCACATCCTGACTCCCCATTTTTGTGCCTTAACATCAGCAATATCTTTACTTTCTACAGTAACTTCTAAATTATTTGATTTCATGTGCTCAAAGGGAATCTTGATTTATGGATGTGCTTTCTGGCACTCTGTAACAAGAAAAGGAAAATCATCCGAATAACGGAGGGTTGTTGACAGACTGGGTTTCTGAACTATCCAATTTAAAGAGAAAAATCAGAGATTGAACAGAGTAAGAGCAAACATACACTCCATGCATCTCCAGGGACACAAGGTGAGAGCTGGCAAAACTTTCAGTAAATCTTTGAAGGAACGTTGCATCTGTATTCAGCTGTAATATATTTTATACAGTTTGCTCCTTGCAGCTGCTTTGCAATTATTCTAATAATTACTGTTGTTTTTTTGATAACTTGAATTCTGAAAGAAAAAAAAAAAAAAGCAACCCATCCTTGTACCAAACAGCTAAATATAATTGCAACAAATTGATTTTATGGGGCTTTACTATGTAGTTTCCTTTGGTCTTCTATGCACTCTGAATCAAATATTGAATCTTTCCTTAACTGCCTTCATCAGTCCTTACAGAAGACTTAATTCCAGCATGAGAGGATTTTATAACAGTTTAGGTAAACAATAATAAAGTCATATAGTATCATACTCCTATGGAACAATTCACGAGAATGCAGAGCACTTTACAAAGGACCTTAGTACTCATTTTAGAGCAAGAAAAGTAAGGTGAAGAGCAGCAAAAAGACATTATAGGAACCAGGCATATTAAAAATACATCAGTTGAGTTGAAAATAAAAGGAATTGTTAATTGTTAAAAACTTCATTTCGGATGATACTTAAATATGCAGAAAGTAGATGGAGGAATAACAAAAATCCTTCTATTGTAGAAAATCACAGCTCTCTACACATAATGTAAAGCATTCAAATTGGTTTATATGCTAACATGGCATCTAGTCCATTGAATTAGCAGTGTTACAGCAATTTCTCAGAGACTTGAGAGGTTGTTCCCTTAGTATAGCTCAAATAGTGGAGGTAACTTATGAAAAGGCATGAGATATATTTTACAGGAAATTAAAAAAAAAAGAAAATGCAAACAAAACCAAGCAAAACAAATAAATAGAAAAGGTACTTATAGAAAAGTCAAACTGAAGGTGCCTGTAGTTCTGCAACTTTGTAGGAATTCAGAAAATATAAGCAAAATAATTTGTAATGGGTAAATAATCTAAAATATATTGTTATAAAAAACCTGCTGAGGAATGTCTATTGTCAGTTAGCGCACTAATTGACGACTTTCAAATTACCTTCCAGATAATGTAATTACCCAGATATTTTATCATGACGTAAATTTCCTTTTGAAAGAACAGATCCATATTTTAACCTTAGTAACTTCTAAAACAATGTACATATGTTCCTGGTTAAAAACATCAGAACTGCATAAGTTATTGTACATTATATTAATAACATTATTACTCAATAATTTTAGGGTAATTGTTAGTATTCAGTGATACCAGACATGGTTTATCATGGCTTTTCAAATTGACTAAAAGTAATTATTTGCAGTTTTCATACCCTATGATCTTGAAGTCAGCAAAAAGTTGTACTTTATCTCATTTTCCAATTAAAACTGTATGCTTTTCCAGGTTTAGTAGCAATTTAGTCTTACGTATTGTTAGAATGATAAGTGTCTGTTTCATTGGCCCTTTCTCAAATCCTCATCTCATAATCTAACCTTGAGCACCAACTGCAGTTTTGGAGATTGAGGGAAGGAGGTTTGCCTGGTCTCCTACCAGGCACTTGTGCTAATTTGGAAACAATCAGACCAAAATTGACTGTCCTTCTGAGAAGCTCCTGCTGGGCTTTCATCTTTGTGGACTTATAATTGAAAACAAATCTACTCTGTGAAAAGCTTTATTTCTCATTTGGAGGATAAATTTTATGCATTACTTAAATTATTTCCAATCTGTGTCTCCTATTGACCACTACTGGAACTTTTCAAGACCTTGACACACTACAGTTCACCCCAGTCTATCTGCTGGTTGCTCTTAATGTCAACTACAACAAAGTCTGCCTCTGACTAACTGGGACCTTATCTCTAGTCACCTTTAATCACAGTCTCAGCACAACACTGGTTCATTACTAAGATTCCACTATTCTAACATCAAAGAAAGAATTCTCAGGCCAGAAATATCAGAGATGGAAGAACTGAATAGAAATTAATACCATAAAATACCAAAACTGGTATGGGTAGTAATTTATAGATCAGCAATATGTCTCTTTAGTTCTTTCTTTATTTTTGGGTGGGATAGAAAAAGTTCTTTCCTCAAAGCCACTGGGAAACAGACTTATTTATAATAACTGACTATTTCTGAAGGTGAAGGTTGCTCATTCCAAGCAAAGAGATTTGAAGAATACTCGGGACTGATAGTTTCCTTCCACCTGCCCTACAGAGGATGGACACAGAAGACTTTCAATCTTGAGAAGTTTAATGAGAGGCAGCAGAAAGGCACAAGTACTGTAGAAAATACTGATGTTTTACAGGTGTCATTCAGTGAGTGATCTAACAACTATCGACTGCAAAGTCAAAGTAGTTTAATTCTTTTTTAAAATCTCAACAAATATATCTGGCTCTTCTCATCACAATAAAAGAAACATTTGCAGATTGGAAAGTGTAAAAATTTAACAACAGATGAACAGATACCTTTTTTTTTTTCTTCCCCTAAGTTGGATTCTTTGTTAAAAAAAGAAAGAATATCAATTCCATGGATGTTCATGAGCTTGTGTGCATAAGTTATTGAAAAGTTCTAAGCTTAAGAAAAAGACTTTTCATCTAAGTCTTCTTGATACAAGGCCTTTGGTGGCCACTCTCTACTGTGGAGGTGAATTCTGTGTTCTAACTTGACTATCTAGATTCCTTCATTCTGTACAGAAAACCTTAATTCTTTTCCTGTGTCCATAAAAAGTGTTGTTGTCTATAGACTCCATAATTGGGTATTATGAGTAATCTTCCAAAACATAAGGATCAATCAATGAGAAAGATGGATCCAAAATAGAAAATCACAGTTACTTTTTAGTCTTATACTTCACAGAGTATACATAAAGTAGGCCAAATATTTTCATAATATTTAGGTAAAATAGATACTCTTTGGCTAATCCAAAGAACAGCTGTAAAGAGTAGTCAAGCTTAGGAATGTCTATTTTTACAGAAAATTTTGAAAATGCAAAAATATATAATTTTCATTCAAAGACTATGGATGAAACCAAAATAACAAAATGGTTTAGAACTTTTTACCAATTTCCATGCTCAGAGAACAGTAGAAAAACCATTTCATATAATGACTAGTTTAATATAAAAATTAAAACTACATTAAATTATATGAACAAAATCTTCTGATATATCCAAATTATATACTCTGTTTTAAATAATTGAAAATTCTAGTCTTCATACTGAGTGAGTTGGTGAAGCTATTTTTGAACAATACAACTTCATTAAAGTCTCAAGTGTGATAGCTTCCGATTTTCCATTACAAAATGAACTTTACAGATCAAGACAAGCATGACAGTAAGATACGATAGGAGAATATCATGTGGCTCTGTGTGTGGAACGGGTATATCGTAAAAGGAAATCTATGAAAGGAACTGATAGGAGGTCTGAGATAGTCATAAACAAGTTTAGAGAGAGCATCATAGCCCTGTGGAAAATAGAGCTTTGTGGCCATTGAATGGCATAAAAACTATGTGAGACAGTTTTTGTGATCAAGATAAAAGTTTTGTAAGCTGTCAATACACTGAAGAAATGCTCCAGTGACTCTCCCTTGAGAAATCTGTTCCCAGCAGACACCTGCATCTCAGATTTCTCCCTAACATCCTTGATGCATACTAAGAAGCTACAGCTGACAACTGCTATCATCGCCATCTGGCTAACTTCTTCCTCTAACAGTATGCATTCTCAATTTCCAAAACATGCCTCCTATCAGAGCAAAGAAATTTGGTGACTTCTGGGAGACTCCCACTTAGAACACTGGGAACTTCAGTACCCATGCATACACCTGACATATTTTAAGTTACAGGTTGTGTGCATTTTTTCTATTAGAAGGCACCATTTAAGAAGCAAGGTATTGTATAAAGATTAATATAAAGAAATAGTGCAAAAAACACCTTTCCAATTGGTCTTCCTCTAGTATAACTTCAAGTTGAATGTTTGAGCATGAGGTGAAGGTTCAAAAGAACTCCCAAAGATGATTAGAACAGTTACTTAAAGCTACTGTTAATCCTTTGGACAAAGTATGAAGTTCTGCCTTCCCAAATGAGTGCTGGCTTTCATCATCACCATTCTGTGGAGTAGGAGTTTATACGTAGGCTTTGCTGTCCCTATCAGGTTTAATGACATTGACTTCAGTATCCTGTGTAAACAAATTCTCACATGAAAGAGTTTCAGATGCTGTTGAGTAGAGCTGTGTATATGTGCAATGCTGCTCCTACAGATAATGGGAAGGGACAAAAAGATTCAGTGACAAATGTTTTTCTAAGCGTACCTAGTTACCCAGTGCAGATGCATTAGGGTTTTTGACAAATGGATGTGCAAGAGTAATACCACTTCCTCTTATACATGGGCACAAACATATAGCACCTTTCTTATTAAAGAGCTTCATTACATGTATATTCCCCAATAAGAATAAAAGAGTGAGGCTCAATGATAGCTCTTAATAGAGAATAGACAGGATGGCATACAAACTTGGAGACACACTTGGAGACAGACGTGTGTTTGGATCATAAATATAATTTTCTGGAACTGGGAATGATGACCTTCATAAAGATTTAAAATGACACACAGCATGTTTATCTAGCTTGACACCTGAAAGTATTGGCTTCAGCTGCAGGGAAGGCAATGACTAGTTCACATCCAAAGAAAACTATGGCAAAGTTCAGATTCCATAGAACTGGGCTTTCTGAAGCCAATAGAACATGCAGCTTTTTTAAGTCATGAAAATACAAAAGAAAGTATCACAGTCATGAATAGGCTAAATCAGCCAAGTTTTGGGTAATGTCCATGATTGTCACTGAAGAAAAATAAATGCTTCTGAAGTTTGGTCTGTGCTCCATGAGGAGTCTTACAATAGGTGTGTCCATCATTAAAGTTTGATTGAGTAGAAGACATCACTGATTATTTACTCTAGTCACTTGGGAGCTTGCACTGGAGACAGTGCATCACTTAGACGGTGATGTGTCACTGGGTAGCTATGGTTTTGGATTTATTTATTATTGACTGAACTTGCATTAAGTAGCAAGAATTTGTTGAAACTCAATTCTTATGGTTTAGTCACCCTGAGTTTTATTTACTTATTTATTTATGAGTAGAACCTGCTAAGCCAATGCCCGAGACTCTTTTGGAGTTCCTATTTCATAACAACCAAAATTCAATACCTGAGTATTGAAGGCACAATTAAATGTCCAACATTTGTGGGAGTGTTGCATTATTCTCTTGGTGAATTGATTGTTCTTGTAGTCTGGTTATGCTACATCTCTGAATTTCCCAATATCTGACTTATTTAGATATCACAGTAATGAATCATAGAATGTGAGACATACCACTTTCTACTGACTTGTGGATATTTAGGTTTGTCAACATGTGTGTCCATACATGTGCAATGTGATCTAGGAGGTCCTTTCCAACAACAATTATTCTGTGATTCTGTAAGACGAAAATAAATGTCAAATAAACCCTTTTTTATAATTCCATATTTATTCACTGAGTCCTACAGAAATTGGCTAATGCTTTATGTCCTTGTTTCCTACAGCACAAATCCTAATTTGTATGTAGATGCTGCAACTTAATTAGTTTACAGAGTAGTGATCTAGGTTTCTGTGATGTGCAAGTAATATTTATAATTATTGGCTAATTTGAAATGAATATTTATTTTGCTGTCTACATATCAATGGATTAAGTCAGAATCAACTGACCTAGTTGTTACTCATTCTAGGGATTTTTATTGTCCTTTTTTATCCTCTAAAGGTGTAATCCTAGACTGTTTGTATGAAAATTCTGTAGTGTACTTCAGTGGTTTTACAGCTGCTACAGGAAGGTTTGTTAGAAAGATGGTGTAAAAAAAAAATCCTTTAGATTCACGGCAGTGCTCCAGAACTGAATTTCATCTTTTAGCATGTTTGCATAGAAATAAAAACCCTACAATTTCTATGTGGATATTTCTACATTATAAACTTGCAGAAGGGGGAATTAATGAGTAGTTACTAACTATCAATATAAAGCCTGTAATGTTTCCAGATATTTTTGTTTGAGTACAAATTATAGATGTAAAATAAAATAAAGGGGTTCTTTTCTTTGTGGATGTTAGAAAACTGAAATTCTTTCAGAAGCAAGGAATTCAGATATAGCATATTAAAAACAAAATAGCTGAATAGTTATAGCTAGGCTTTGATACTTTAGACTAGATTTTGATTTATTTTCTAATTAAACCAGGTTAATTTACTCTTAGTTTTATTTCCAAGAATAAATAATATTTACCCTTGCTTTTTAGAGCAAAAGTTGATTGATAAATCTTATTAGATGATTAGGTTTTCTGAATAAGTGCATTAACTTTCTGAAGGAATTGACAGTGCTCAGCAATTCATTATTTTTTTCTTAATTTTTTTCATGAATTTTCTTTTTCACTTGGTTTTTATAAGAGGCAATTATCAAACTCTTATATTCTCATTTCCTTTCTGAAATTGTAAGCAACAAAAATTACAAATTTTATTATACCTGTGGCTTGGTAACTTATAGCAGCAGTAGAATTTTGGCATTCTGTGTATCTTGGATCTGAACTGAACTTTGGAATCTTTTCATCTTATGAATAGTGAAATTTGCTGTAAAATTTAGAGTACAAAATGCAAATCAGATTATAAAACACTGACCTCAAGGGATATGAGAAATCACTGAGAAGGATCTGAGCACTCTGCTGAAATTCACTTTACAATCCAGGCCCCAATTCATTATGATCTAACTTTATTGAATATGTGGACAACTATTTTAAAGATAGTTTCCTGCTTCAAACTCATCATATATTTTTGTCTTATGTATTCTCTATAGGGAATCTCATACAAGATTTCTGAAATACTTAATCATAGTTATAAACCTTTCTTAAGTAGTCCTTAGTCCTCAGTTTAAAACTGTATAATAAATTTACTTAATGTTAATAGATGGCCTAGATGTAAATGTCTAGAAATAAAAGGATTTTCTTTTCTATCTTATAAGACAAGAGAAAAAAAATGAATATATGTACAGATGGACCCTCCCTGCCTCACGGAGACTCACATTTTAAAAATAAATTTTAAAGACTAAATAATGATTAGAAACGTAGTAATTTTCCATGATTTGTCAAAACATCAGTAAAGTGAAAGAATAAATAATTGAATCATTTCCAAGCACAATGTGACTGACAGGCACATAAAAGTATTCTGACTGTTTATGTCATTTCAAATATTTCTATGCTCAGTTTGTTTAATTTTATGCTACATATGTCTGTATTAAAGAGATATTCAGAATTGCCAGAATTTTCCATGACATTTGTCTTTTGAAGACAACCATACAACTAAACCACATCAAACTGCCTGCTAAATACTGCCAAGGTCTCAGGCATTGTCAGCATTTATTTTGTGAAAGTACTCCTGATACAATAGGAATGGAAGTGATTTTATGAAGAATAAGAAAGGAAATATATTTTAAACATTCCCTTCAAATACCACAGTGCAAAAATGATGCCCTGGGTCCAAAATATTCATTGCTTAATGTTATTCTCTCTTATAAAAATGAAGGAAAAATTAATAACACAGCTGATACTAAAAGACAATCATACATGCAAATAAATTTCCCAACTAGCCTCCAATCTCCAACCATTTCAGGTTTTGGATGTTGGGCTGGGTTTTTTTTCCATGGATCAGTACACAGCACATGGAGCTGAAACTTCTAAAGCCACAAATGTAAACTTTTTGCTTATTTTTACGACTGCACCAGCAAGTTTCCCTACAAAGAGAATCATAAAAATCTATGTATTTTATATGTTAGTATACCAAGTTGTATCACATGCCTATATGGAAAATAAGAGAAAACCCCAGCAGATACGATAGTTTAGAACATTCTCACATAGGCAAACAACAAAAAAGTGCATGTTTCCCCATGTTAGAGGACTTTTTTTATCAAACAGCCTTCCTCTCCCCTCCTTCCACTTCTATCTTCTATAGAAAACTGCACAGTACTGTCAAAGACAGTATCAAAGCACTGTCTATCAAAATTCACAGACCTAGTAGTGATGTTTCAGATTATACAGTACAAGGCAATATTCTGGTTAGATGTGGATTAGAAGGGATTAAAATTATTTTTGTACTGAATATATTTCACCTAAAAATAGATGGTCTCTGTTTCACCATGCCCTAAAACCTGCTAAAAGTTGATCTGTTTAGGGCTATTTAGTAAATAAAATTTCCAAAGCTCACTGAACTATTCTGGGTTATAAAGGTGTCAGCAATTAGGCCTTTCTCCTACTCTTACCTCCCAAGAGATTCTTTGACTAAGCAGTATTGCACGGTAAGCAACATCTTTATTGCTTTAAACAAGCTCAACAGTGCAGTGCAGACCATATACTTTAAAGTAAGACAGTCTTTTTAGTCTTGAGCAGACAACTTACCATGTATTTTCAATTCATTGATTTCAAGATGCAAAATACATAACAGGAAAAGTGATCTTGTTAACTTTTATTGAGTAAAACCTTACTGAAGACAGAAACGGTGCAATAAATAACTGTAACCTTTGCTTGGCATAGCTATTGGTTATGTGAAGGCCAACACCTTCTCATGGGACTAAAGACTATCTTCGTGCTAATTACCATTTCCGATATGAAATGTTAAATGTCTAAACACTAATGAAACAAATCTTTCCTGATAATCTAGTGTTCCAAGAATTATATCATTCTTAAACATCTTAAATTGTTCCATTGATAACTGCTTTACTCAGAGAGATTTTTAAGACAATCTGTCTCTGTTTCTTTTCCTCCCCAGAGAATGCCAAAGTGAATAAAGGATGGCTGGATGGGGCTCTGTATTCTTCTGTTTGGATTTTATTTTAGTGGGGACATTCACCAAGGGCACATCTCCAGCTTAGAATGGTGCTGAAGTTTCAGAATTGACTGACACAGCACTATGAAACAGCTTGATCTTTGCACTTGCTCACAAAGCCATCAATCCTGACACAAATGGACACTGAGATGAGACATTCAGGCAAGCATGGAAAATGGCACCATGTTCCTGTCATAGCTGCAAAGAGTGGATAACTTTTGGTAAGCCTGAAGTCATATGTCATTCCCCTGGGCACAGCCAAACTGCCCTGGAAGCAGGAGCAGAGACAGACTGGACATGTTCATTGATCATGGGGGACTCTACCTCCAAACATTATATTGCTTGGAAGCAATATGCTCGCCTGGGTCTCTTCCAACTTTTGAGCTAGAAGCTGCACACTGCACTTTATAGACACAATTAGATGAAGCTTAGTGCCACAGTCTGACATCCTTTGAAAAATTACAAAACTTATGTGAGGAAAGCAGTAGACACTACTCCAGGGAGCATTCCTGCACTCCTGGGGAAATCCAGCAGGGACCCTTTATTTCCAGAGTTCTCAGAAATCTGTCTGGTAATCATTCACCACAGCTATTAAATGCATGCATAATCTCAAATTCTTTTGCTTCCCTCCCCCCCCAATTTGTTCTTAGGACATTGCCAGAGAAATAGATTTTCAAAGTAAGTTTTTTCCAAGGCATGGGATGTTTTTTAGTTCTTACGCGATTATTTCTTGTGTTAGCTCTTTATGAAAAACTATATATTTCTCTAATATTATTTTTCTACTAAAGGAATTTGTGAACTGGAAATAATTAAAATCATACTGAGCACTTATTTGGAAGGGAAGGACCATGACTGAGTGTGAAAAAGCAGCTTGCAGACAATCACGTCTAGAAGGAAATCCTCTCGTCACAGATTAAAACAATGGAGCAAACAGAATTTCTGCTAAAGAAATTATTATGGATGCAATGTCAGTGGGTTTATATCAGTGTTTGAAAAGAGACACTTGTGTACCTGTCTGAAACAGAGACAAGGCAATGCTTAACATGACTTTTCAAGTGACCTCAAGTATCTGAAGCCAGAAGACAGTAAAGAAACAGCATCAGAGTTCTACTGTGCAAGATGAACACTGAGGCAGAGAAGGGAAGATATCAGGCTGAGTGCCAACCCTCCAGCAATTATTGTGATTCTCTGCTGACCATAATTCAAAACTTCAACTTAATAAAAGCACCAGGGAAAAATGAGAAGAGGAAAAACCCAAAATGAACAGTGAAAACAAACCAGCAAAACCTCTTGGATTAGGGGTTTGTAATTCAGCAAAATCAGCTCATTGTGTTTATTGATGCTAGATCACACATCAAGCAATTAATGAAAATTACAAAAGAATTTCTATTATTGTACTTATATTTTTCCCATTTAGAGTGTGAATTTGTGTGAATAGTTTCAGTTTCATTATCTTTTGAAATGCCTTGTCAAATTCAGTTACGCATGAACTTATCTGTTGTAGCTTCACAGCATCACTCAAGTTGAGAAATAAGGCAGTACATTTGAGCAGCTGCTTTTTTTGAAGGGTCTAGGTCTTTTTCCATCCACAAAGTCAGTAACTTGTGTGAAGCCCAGTTACCAGAAAACACAGATTGCCTGTACTATAAGACACACAATATATTATTTGTAGTTCTGTGGAAATCTGTAACAGAACTGAAATGGAAAATATATTCCTTTTGGTGTTGTTCATTTCAAGGACTGGGCAAAGGGTTAGGATGATTGTACTGTTTTCTGTTATCTTTTCTAGAAATGTATTAAAATGAAATAGGACATGCATAAATTCCAGGAAGGCTGTGGTGCCTTCCCTGGATAAAAGTATTGACCCATACCTCAGTTGTAGTTAGATCAAATTTCACTGTCTGCATGTTGCTATACTGTTGAGGATTGCCTCATACTGCAGTTCTTTAGCAGTACTATTTATAATTTGCCTGAGGCTAGTGATGAAATTCTTCCCTTCTTGTGGTATGCATGATTATAAACATGGAGAAATAAGAAATCCATGAGGACAAGAACTATAAAGTCCTTCTAAAAGCAAAGAGAAACAAGAAAGAAAGAAAGTACCATAATGGCATAGGGGAAAAAGTTTTAATGTCTCTGTTTACTCATTTTGACTTTATTTCTCAGTGAGATTCTGATGGGAAGTAGTTAGCTGAAGAAACACAGGGAAGATTGACAGGAAATACTATGAGGGAAAAAGCTGGAGGAAAGAGTAGGGGATTTAGAAATCATCAGGATTCACAGGCAGAGAAATCTCGTGCAGAGGATTGTAATTGAGTGGTGGTGTCAGACTGCAGGTCCATCAGAAAACCTCCTGGCCAGAATTCCAGCTTGCTCCCGCTGTTTCCAGAAACCCTTCAGCCTGGAAATGGAGAAAGAGAGCCTCCTAGGTCGGATGTCTTGTCCTGATAACAGTTGTGAGAACAGGCTCTTCTTTCTGCTGCTTCTTGTGTTTGCTAATGTGAGAGGAGAACACTTTTACACACCTTTGCACCATGGGGAATAAAGGTGGAAGCCATGTCTTTCCCTCCTCTCTACCTCACATAGCTGTCTGGGGCTGCTTCTTCAACTCTTCTGCCTTTTTGAGATTACTTATTTCACTGCCAGTCAAGTTTTCAGCCAATAAATTGTCATATTTTTTTAATCAAATACAAGACTGTAAACTTATTTGGCTGTATAATTATTTTCATTCCTATTTGCACATGAATATGCACTATGTGTAAGGATCATAACAACATTTCCACCAAAAAGAATGCCTGAAATTATCAAACAAGTGAGGTGAGAGTCATTAAGTACTTACATAATAAGAAGATTACAGAGTTTAATAGTTAAACTGAGGAAGGAAAAAACCCAATCTTGAGGAAGCATCTCAAGGTAAGGAAGCAGTGCTGACCTTCTATGACTTGCAAGCAATTTGGTAAAAGTATGTTGAATTTCATTAGTGTTAGAATTTTAATAAATAATTCAGAGTATCTCCTATGTCTACTTTTTAAAATCCATATTTAAGATGATTTTGATACTCATTATAATAGGAACTTCTTAAAATTGCTATTTAAGTTCCTACTGGCTAAGGTTAATCAGTTGTTCTGTGGGTATTTCTCATTTGAAAAATATCTCTCAAACAGGTGAAATTTTTCAGTCAACCATTGTGTTGTGAACAAAATCCAGGAAATGTGAAAATTAAATTAGACATTAAGAAAATACATCAAAGACCAAGGTCAATTAGAGAGTGACATAATTTGCCAAGGGAAATTGGTTAAACAGAGTCACTGAAGATATTCAAGGCTATCCTAGCAATATATAGGACTAATTATATAGCACTGAGTGCTTTCAAAGTGCTGTACAGACATGAACTAATTAATCTGCTCAATACCCCTCAGAGACAGAGGAGGAAGTATTGAAAGTTTTTACATCACCTGCCACAGCTTCTGGTAAAAGGCAGAAATAAAAGTGTATAGAACAACCACCCTACCTTGGGCTCTTGTTATGTATATGCACATGTATACATTTGTACACAAACTGAAGCTACTTAAGACATGTAAAATGAAACAGGAAAACCAACCAACCAACCAACCAAAAACCTGAAAGTCTGTTTTGGAAGGATATTAAACATGTATTTGGATTACTGAAAGATGCTTCTCTTCCTTTTTTCATGTTCCATTGGGGTCACTAGTGTTCACAGTTAAAACATTAAAGCCTTTTTTAAATTGGTGCTTTACCCTACATCTCATCATATACTGAGCAGTGGAGCTCTAAAAACCATGACCTAATTTTTTATCTTGCATTGATTTGTATATCAATTATATTCTTAGTTTGTCTTACTTGAGTTGCTAAGAACCTTTTTGTTATATGTTGTGTAAACAACTCGGCGAGTTTTTAGGGAGAAGACAATTGGAGAAAAGACAACACATATATACATATTGTATAACAACAACATATTGTTCATATATTTGGGTTTGACATAAGCATAGCCTAAATTCTCAGCATTAAACAAAATAAAGTTATTTACATATTGCCTTAGTAATAACTGAAACAATATTGGCTTTGGTCCTAGACATGCAGTAGGTAAAGCGTTCAGCAGCAGTGTTTGACTGGATTTTGTCTTTGAAATATCAGAGTACAGAGAACTCAGAGTTCAAAAGTGAGGTACTTCTCATAGAGTCAAAGACAGTGATATTTTCTAGGAAATGTGATGAGAAGCAGAACTTAGCAATGAACTTAACTCGGAAATTTATCTAGCAGTTTTGTTTGTTGTATACATGTTACTTACTTTTTTGATTAAATCAGTTGCAAAAAGACACATTCCCATTTTTCTTTAAAAGAAAAACTTGTGATTCTTATCTAACAACTTGAGCCAGAGAATGATATAAACATAAACATTATTCGTGCAAATATATGCAGTGGAGTGTCCAACTATTCTTATACAACCAACTCTTCTTTAGTTAGTGTTCAAGTTTTCTAGATTACTTACACTGAAAAAGGAGGTGTAAAGTATTTGGAAATATTGGAGAGAAATTATATATCTGGATTGTATACCACAACATTTGAAGCTATTAGTGGATATTAAAACAAGGACAATGTGTCCAGTATTTTCTTATCTGGTTTAGGAAACATAATGCTTTCCATATTAGACGCTGGTCTTTAAGATAGTGCTAAAGACAGGCTAATTAGTAAGCCTACAGTTGAACTTGGAGATGGTCTTCATTACAGAGACAAATATTTGTCCATTTTTGTCTTGCAAGTTGTAAACCAGGCTAGTAAAGAGTATTCCTAGTTTTAGCTTTGAGTTTAGAACCCAAAAGAGAAAATATGTTATTATACTTCTTTTTACAGCGTCTGCCACCTGTCCTTTTTTCAGCATTGAACCCCTTAAATTTAACAAATTAAGTTTATAGGAAAATAGTATTTAATTATTCATTATATAGAGCTGTGAAATGTCTGAAATGTTTAGTTTTGAACCAAAAAAATAGTTACTGTACAACTAGCTAGTGACCAGATTAGTATAAATCTGAGGAATTCTCAGAGTAAGGGAAATGGGGATTCATAGCAGCATTTTCGTTTTCTATTTAACAAATCTAAAAATAATAAAAGGAAAAAAAAGTTTTACCTTGTGCATAATAAACCCATTGAACTTATTTCCCCGAGGCATAAGCAAGGCCAAGAGTTAAGTAAGAGTCAAGTTACATTAGTTTGCATTAAAAAGTGAGGGCTATAAATCTTCATGCATTCAGATAGTAGCTAGGCACTATCTAATAAGAATTCAGAAGAAATATTCCCTGTAGGCAGATTTTTCGATGGAGATTTTAGTGGGTTTTTTCTGACGTATTGAATCCCGACTCCTGAAGATGAAATAAATAGACAGAGGCTTGAGTCATTATAGAATTTCTATATATTTGCATGTTCTCAAAGACTATTTGGGCCTTGGCAGTTCAGTCAGACTGGAGGCATTTCAAAATTAGTACTGATGATTATACCTCAGCTTTTCAAAACGTAAAAAAATAGGGTTTATACCCATTAAAAGGAGGCTAAAGTTTGAAATATTTGATCATTTTGATGTATCATTTGACTGTATTCCTTTCTTATTTTTTTTCCTATATTCTTGATGGATTGCTGTCTGAGTGCTCTGGACATAACTTATGCAGAGGTATTTCATATCCATCATTTGCTCTGCTGTAGCCTGCAAAATATCTCACCCTAGAAAAACTTAGAATAAAGCCTTAGCATATAATTGCAGATCATAGATCTGCCAAAGTAGATCTGAAACACACATGAAAATCTGTGTTGTGGCAGATGCTTTATTCAAAATGTTTTCATTTTCATAGCGCTCAAATTTTTTTTCAGCTAAATCATATTTTATTTGTTTCAAATGTAATAATTAGTTTTCTGGAAGAATATAGAGGTACTCATAAATATTATACCAGCTATTTATTCTTCTCTACTTTGTGTATGTACTAGTTTTGCATTTATACACTAATTCAAAAGACATATCAATCAATTTTCTGCCACTGTATAGCTTGGAAATAAACTAGCCAACAACAAAAAACAAACCAAACAAACAAATAAATGAAAAATGCAAAGGAATAACACTCAAAAAAAAAAAAAATCAAGAAAATAATTTTCTTTAGCCTAAATAATGAATCTTCATATTCATAGGTATATACAGGTAGAGGTTAACTGTTATGACAGGCTTCGCAGAGGCTTAGGTGAAGATAAGTCAACGAAGAATAAAAGCAGAAGCTGCAGGTGATATTCAGGATTCTCTGGAGATAAAGAATGCTTTTGTATCGTGAAATCTTGTCTACAAAACATGTGCTAGAGGAAGAATAGAACTACTTTTTCACTAAAACACTTCAAAGGTTCTCTCTGCTTTGACGCCAAGAATCATCCTAACATGCCTTTTGGAGAGCATCCTAGACTCAAGATTTTCAGGGACATCCAATGACTTTTTTCTTTTTTTTTTCCCTGCACCTGAAGGCTTATGTTAATCCAGTCATAAAGCCAGTAATTTATTGAGCACACAAGGATGGCAGTCATTTGGGTCGTCTGTGTTTACTTTGGTTTTGTAAACTACATCTAATGAAGAGTGATCTCCTCTGACAGCAATTGTATCTCACCATAGGGAGTGTGCCATGAAAATCCTCCAGTTTCTACTGCACAGACAAGGCAAGATTGTCCCTGTCTAATCACAGGTTTCTTCATGCTTACATTCCAGCAAGTCCAGTCAAAAATTGGGGCATACCCACAATGCAAAACTCTGGAAGGAGATATCCCAGTTTAGAAGACAACAGAATAGAAGCAGGAGAAGCCTAGTCTGAGAGATGCTTGAAGCTTGAGATTAGTATTCAAAAGTTACCAGTGGTGTTCTATCAGTGGAAGCTCAGCATTTATGCTTCATTTTTTCACACAGTCCTGGAGAAGCAACCAAGAAAAGTGCAGATTTTCCCCTGAAAAAAAACCCTACTTCAAAGACAAAATTCCCAGTCTCAAAAATGATAAGCTGAATTTGTTTTTTGGTTTTTTTTATAATTATTCATGATATACAAGAGGAACTAAGAATCCAAACATGAATTTAAAATTAGAAGTTTCTTTAGAAAAGTGTGAATATTTCTAATATATGATAATAATACTTTGATTTTATACAAGAGGAGGAGACACAATAATAAGTAAATCTTAATGTCGTTAGAACCTGCACTGAGCTCTTAATGCCACAAAATGCTGATGCACTCACTGCCTAAAGAAACACATTTAGGATACATGGCTGCAACTTAAGCCCTTGAAGTTTCATGGAACAGTTTTACCAAAAGTGATATGGGGTATGCCTAGACAGATGTGCAGCATGCAGTAAGGGTGACAGCTCATAGGAACTGCAGAAATGACTCAGTTTAGGAAAAGTGAAGACTTTCAAATGCTTTTGGAGGATAATTAAGAGAAATCTGATTTCTTCGGCAAAATCAAGTCCTGCAGAAAGGAGACCAAGATTAATCAAATCTGGAGCCTCATTTTTATATTTCTTCCCAGATGAATCTATTGGCACATGTCCAACATG
Organism: Actenoides lindsayi; assembly: GCA_025331215.1. Lineage (NCBI taxonomy): Eukaryota > Metazoa > Chordata > Aves > Coraciiformes > Alcedinidae > Actenoides > Actenoides lindsayi. Next base: position 31,621 of record WTSP01027921.1, on the reverse strand, counting down.
TAATACTACTAAGACAAAAGACAGAATAACAATCAATAAAGTAAGTTTCCAAAGTAATTCTTGCTGGATCATATGCTCCAAACCATTGAAATCATTTCCTTATTTGTGATCACTTCAGTCTGAGGTACATATTTATTCATAAACCTCTTGGATTAGACCATCTGGAAGACTTGTGTACCAACAGAAGATCATAAATGATAACCCCTTGTTTTTGAGAGTTATTTCATTTGCTTTTACAGTGTTATGTGTGGGATTCTGTCCCCCTCAACCCACAAACACAAAAATAAAATAGAGGGAAGGATTTCTGGGCCCAGAATAAACTATTTTCTAAAGCCTTTGTTGACCAAAGTTTCTATCACACATACATCTGCTTACCTTTCACCATACAGAATACATCGAAGTGATCTGGTGGTGATAGATGAGTCACTTAAGTTCTTCTCTCAGAAACGAATGGTTCCATTCCCCTGCCTAGAAGATGATGGAAGAAGGTATTTTCACCAATATGTTCTTTTTGTGATGGAGGTGAGAGTATATCCAGTAGAATCCAAAGATCATACATCAGTTTGGTGATAGGCAACAAAAAAAGTCAGTGTTCTCTTTGGCTTTTTAAGGTATCCCGTTAAGGAAACCATATGTGCGGAGGATTTGGTATAAAATATAACAAGTACTTTCTTGTGACAATATTTTGATATCATAAAGGAATTATGCATAAGATGAAGATGGAAAAGGTGTTCGAAAGCATCTTTATAGCACGGCCTCTATTTTCAAACGTGTTAGAACAAGGAGCTTTTTCCCCAGAAGAGATAACATAAACTTTCAGTGCATGTACTTGTGTGTAGACCCTAAATAATTCAATTACAAGTTTCAAAACTTTATTTTATGCATGTTTGCTTTTGCCAAACTCATAGCCATATACTGTTACAGTATGGGAATATAGCCTAAAAAAAAAAAAAAAAGTTTGACATTATGTTCAAAGAAAGACAATTTTAACTGAAGTAATAAAAAATAGGACTTTATTTGAGATAAGTTTCTAAGACAATAAGATTTTATACAGAAAACCAAAACAAAACAAAACCACACCAAAACCTAACTCTCCTACTAGGATTTAATTTTGAGTTTTCTTATTTTTATCTAGAGGCTTATAGTCAGAAGAAGGAGAACTTCTTACCTTCAGGCTCTGAGAAAGATGTATGTTATATGCATCCTGAAGCTTTAAAGGGCTTGGAATGTCTTCTAAAAGATTTTGTATATGCAGAATAGAATTGAATGCGGAAAATGTGCTTCTTTTTTCCTGTAATAGGCATCCCAGCGCAGCACCAGTCACTTAGGTCACTAAAAATGATGATTATAACACTGATGTAAAAGCCTGAATTGGTTTTAGTTTGTAGTTCTAAATCCAATTCACTCTATTGATACAATGTGAAACATCATGAGGGCCATTAAAGCTGTAGTTTAGGCTTACTTGAATTGAATGCCACTGCCAGTGATTTCTTTGGCATATTTCCAATAAATAGTTTGGAAGTGTCCCCATAGGAAGATCTTAAATATAATTTTCTCTATATAAATTTTTTTTTTCCCTTTCTATTACAGATTTAGATGCTTACAAAGCAGTCTGACTATTACAAGGATTGAACTATTACCGCTCTGGAGCAAGAAACTGGAGCCTGCAAGTGGGTACTGTCTGGCTGAACCCCCAGAAGAAAGCTTTATACATTCTGCTGGCAGGGATATAATTTTCCAGTCTGAAAAAAAGGGAAAGGCAGAAAACTTGTTCCACTTTTAACAGTGCATTCTTACTGAGAGTATGGATGCAATCACTTTAAAAGTAATGGAGCACAAATAATTGCACCATTAATTTCAGAGATTTAGTACAATTCCATTTGGTAATGAATAAAAATATCTGGTGCAGATTGCTTTTCTCCTGATCCTTTCTTAGAGCTTTTTGTGGAGATGAATCATATTTATGGCACACTGGTAGGACACTTGACTTTATATCTTACTTTTGCAGATCACTGATCTGCTGTTTTGGCAGATTTCAGCAAACCATATGAAGTTAGTTTCTCCGGGTATTTCAAATTAAAGCTTCCCATTACGCTGCCCTTTTTAATGCTATTTTTGTTTAGCTATTGAATTTTATATATATATAGATAATGTAGCGATTCTGCACGATATTCCATATCCTACTTCTGTCTAACCTTTGAAGGCAAGCTGTCTTATAGTGATAGCCTTTCTCCTGCCTCGGAGTTCTCCTTAAGTTTATTGCCTTTGGATGGAAATGTTCAGAGTTGCGCTTTTACTGCCATCTAGTGCCGTCATTAGGAAACAAATCTTCTAAAAACCTCGGCCCATGGGACGTGGGAAAAAAAGATGCAATATAGTATGCTTAATACAGGAAATTCTAAAGATCTTTGAGATTTTATTAGCTACTAAGGAGATGGGACAACATGTACTAAGTTGATATATACTTAACCCAGTGACATATATAAGTATCACACTTACTTTGATATCTACTATTAAACTGACAGCAGAACGAGAATGTACTGTACACTTCTACGCTTCATTTTTAAAAATGACTGCATCTGCCTACTGGTTTTGTCTGGGATAGAGTTAAAGTTTTTTCATAGTAGCTTGTATGGTGCTATGCTTTGAATTTGTCATGAAAATAGTATTAATAAATTAGGGATGTTTTAGTTACTGCTGAACAGTGACTACACAACATTAAGGCTTTTTCTGCTTCTCACCTTGCCCAATGAGTGAGTAGGCTGTGGGTGCAAAAGAAGTTAGGAAGGGACGCAGTTTGGACAGCTGATCTCAACTGACCAAAAGGACATTCCCTGCCATATGACATTGCGCTCAGCAATAAAAGTTGTGGGGAAGAAGGAGGAAGGGAGGAAATTCCTGTCTTCCCAATCCACCATGACATGTGATGGAGCCCCGTTGTCCTAGAGAGGGCTGAACACCTGCCTGCTAATGGGAAGTAGTGAATGTATTCCTTATTTTTCTTTGCTTGTATGTGCAGTTTTTGCTTTACCTACCAAACTGTCTTTATCTTAACCCACAGGTTTTCTCACTTTTACCCTTCTTATTCTCTTCTCCATCCCAGGGAGAGAGTGAATAAGCAGCTGTGTGGGGCTGAGCTGCCTAGCTGGGTTAAACCACAGCAACCCATAAACACAGAGCAAGAAAACTTGTGCAGATTAACAAAAAAAACCCCAAACAAACAACAACAACAAAAGTATATATTTAAGAAAAGCAAATGAATCTCAGAGCGACACACTGCATACTATCTCAGAAGAGAAAGGAGAAAAGAATGAGAAAAAATGGCAATTCAGAAATTAAAATTGTATAAGCAGCTGTCTATTCTGTAAGTTTTGGGCCCTAATGTGATTGAAGCAAAATCCTACACTGATGAATACAGTGTAAAAACTGAAGTTCTGTATGTTTTTCTCCTTATGAGCCTGAAATATCTTGAATATTGACAGAAATTTGATAATCAAGTTAAGGAATCTCTTTTTGATGACTACAAAATATATACAGTACTCTCTTCTATGTACTTCATCTCTGTTATTTAGCTTCCTTTTCTTCCCTTTTTTTTTCTTTTTCTTTTTTTTCCATTTTTTTTCAGACAACATTCTGAGAGTTGGCTGCTGTGGTAGCTAGAATTCCCAAAACTCTATAGGGGTCATAGCATATTGTGCTATAAAAATGCAACCTCCTCCCAGATTTCATCAGTACTGTTGATAGAAACATAATTTAATCTCACTAATGTGTCAAGTTTACAGTAGTCATGGTGCATACAATTTTGATGGCAGCAAGTATGGTATTAACGGTAGCAGTGCATCAGTTCTGCTTCGGCTATAACATTTCCTTTGAAATTGCACATAGCCAGCTTATGGAAACTGTGGGGGCTATCCACTTAGCAATCTATGAAAAGGTTGCATTTGGTTAATTTTGGGAAATATTGCATAAAATGCTCCTGACTATACTGAGAATTCTACCCCTGGCATCATCAGATAAGGTGACGAAAGAACATGTGCTTACTTTGCATGCCCTATTCCTGCATGGTGTCTACTTTATTGAGCTTTTTCAAAAAAGTAGTTGAGAAATAGAAGAAGTAGCTGGAAACCAAAAAGTACTAAGACAAATCTTCAGTTTTCTACTGCACAGTAGTTTTTGCTGAAAACTTATGTCTTCTTGCTCTCCAATATATTGGCTTTATATTACCTTATCTTGCTGAAAAGAAATTCAGAATAACTCATGCTTGATGAAGCACTTCTCAACTGAAATTTGATTTCTTAGTTCATAAAAATGTAGGACAAAATAGAAGAAAAAGTAGAGAAAAGTATTGCTAGCCAAAAGCAGACAGATTTACATTTGCATCACTTTTTATGGTGTTAATTCAGAACAGCTTGGTCCTGTAGAACATTTTGTTTTCAAGATTATATGTGTAATAAAACACTCACCAAATAATTGATTAAATATGTCTATTAACATGTATGCATTAACATCATATTTCCCTAACAATTTCATTCTGGTATTAGCTTGCAGATCATGTCAAAAATAATTAATTCATGTGAATATAAAACATGGAAAAGACTTCAAAGATAATGTTTGCAATTCAGTCACACGGATGATTTTTTTTTTTCTTTAGCAGAAAAGTAAAACATTTAGGCAAGTTTAACATCTAAAATTAACATACAGCTTTCCTTAATCCCCAACCAACTTTGTAATTTCTCAAAGTTATTTTAGTATGTATGTTATTTAGACTATTAGTATGTATGATATTAGACTATTTAGATAGTATGTCATTAATTTTCACAGAGAGGAATTGCTCCTTGATGCAATAAGAACAGACTATCTTTTTAGACAAAGTCTGGTGATTGTTGCTTGCTTCTCTTTGTTGTAAATGCAACCTCTGTTCTTGTGCCATGGGATTCAAGGGAAAGAATAATGGGATACAAAAGCCTTGTGGAAATAAAACAGGGAAGCGCTGAGTTTTCAGAAGGACTCTTTCTTTTGCTGGAAACTCCATCACAAAATCTTTTGTCAGGGCTAAGGAAGTTGATACAGTTGAGTGAAAGGTGTGCATGTTTTTTATGAGCTTGGCCCTCATATCAGGAAATTTTAAACAGAAAAAATAAGCTACAATCTCCATTGGTATGTTATCCCTGGCTCACTGTGTTTCTTCCATGTTGCTGCCAAGGTAATAGGAAAATATGGAAATATAGGTAATGGGAAAATATGGAGAAGAACAGACTTTCAGAAGAAAAGGTTTAATTTTCAACTAGAATCTTAGCTTAGAGGTTGCACTCGTCTCCATTTCTGCACCTGTTTTCCCCACTCATTTCCTCAAAAAGGCCAATGGTTGAAAAATGTAACACTCCTTGACTTGCTGCTTTTACTCCTCCTGCGAACAGCATAACAAAAGAGAAGGTGGCCCTGCAATGATTTCATTCTGAGTATTCAAAACACAACTACTGCTCAAGGATTTCAGTTTTCATGACACAAACAGTTTAAATCAAATTGTCAACACATTCAGTAGACTGTCAGCTTCAGTAAATATTGATTCCACGATTTCACTGCACATGCATATTAAAAACAAATGTATGTGCTTATGGAATGTCCTACTTCAGCCTTTAGTCAACTAAAATTAATCCTAATCTCACTATGAGGTTCCTTATGGTGAGAATCAACTAGGCATGGTCTGGCTTCCTACGTATTAGCATACATATTAGTTCCTATGAAGAAAACCAGAGGTATCTTAACACATCTTCTGTTATGTCTTCCAAAAAGATGTTCTGGCTCATGGCAAATAGTTTCTCTGTATCTTTTTCAATTTTAACCTAGAATTGACGAATGACATCAGTTTAACACAGTTCTCATTCAAATACTTCACTGTTTCGTTGACACTTTATTAGTTCCTAAGCTTGGGAAACAATGGCTTTCTATAACGATAGAAACAAACACTGTGAGGTTTTTATTCTGATTTGAACTCCACATAGTGAGTTAGTAAAAAATTATCACAGCTATGTCCATTATTGTAACTCAGATTCTCACATACTCTCTCAAAAGTTTAAATGCTGAGCAGCTAAGGATTACTTTGCATGAGAATTATTTAGACACAGCTGATACTACCAAAGATCAAAATAAAAATGTTAGGAAAACATTTAATCTTGTCTAAACCTCTAGTTTCTTATTACAGTATCATAAAAATTCTATAGATAATGCTGCCATCATCTAATTGTATTGGCCTCATAATTATTGTAAAGTAACAAAAGAAACTTCTGCATGATTGTTTATAAAAAGTAATTGCAGAAGTCAATAGATTTAATTTCATTTAATTAAAAAAAAAAAAAAAAAGAAAAAATAGTCATAACTAACTAACTAAATAAATAAGAACTTTGAAAGCTGAGTGAATTTTCCCGATAGCTGATCAAAAGCCTAGAGAACATTCTTTTGTTATTTGTTTGGTGGTTTGTTGTTGTCCTTCTTGCAATATTTAATGATTTATTTTAGTACTCTTTCGTTTAAATTAAAAGCATAGTGTACTGAAATACCTGGATACACTGATATGTCTCATATGCTGCTATGCTCTGGTATTGTCCTCTGCTGGTTCTTTTAGGTCATAATGAAACCTGTGTTTACCAAGTTGAAATTAATAAACTTAAAATGGACAAATTTGCCTTTAAGCAAATGCCAATATTCATTTCTAGTTAAAGCTAAAATATGAGCAAATGCGATCTTCCAACTAGGAACTAAAATTCCACCTTTTAAAACCATGTTTTAATTCTAATATAATTCAATATATGCATTAAGAACTCTAGAAACACAAAACTATGTTTTAGTTAATGACTAATTACCAAATGTTTTGGATCTCAGCAATATCAAAGAAAAATTCCTTTTCAGGTGAACTGAAAATATGGATCTTTCTCAGGTTTTTTTTCCACTTTTTATCCCCCCAAATTAAGGTTTGTCTATTTTCCATTGTGTGCTGTATGCTGGGTTTAGGTTGTTATTCTGTCTGTTTCCAGTAGGAGGAGAAGGGAGGAGTCAGATCTGGGAGAACAGCAAATGAACCCGTTAATAATTTATTATTCTGTTATCTCTACAAACCTCACTAACTAGGAAGAGCTTTATGTGAATGTTGAAGGGCTTCACAATGAATGCTATAATTCATTAGGACAATATGTATATAAATCATAGTTTTAGTGGTGCTCATCTGTAATGAGATAAGTGTTTGATTTTTGACATTTCGACAATTGCAATATAATTTTACAGTGTGCATCTCATGTAAGAATGACATAACTTTTACATGACTTGGTAAATCACAGAATTGTCAAGGTTGGAAAAGGTCTCTAAGATCACTTCATCCAAAACAAAGCAAAAAAACCCCACACCTCACCATCTCACTAGAGCATGTCCTGAAGTGATTCATCTATACATTTTTTTTAATACCTCCAGGGATGGTGACTCCACCACATCCCTGAACAGCCCATTCCAGAGCCTAACTATTCTTTCAGCAAAGAAATTCTTCCTAATATCTAGTCTAAACCTTCCTTTAACAAATAAATATTCAAGAAGCTGAGGGTACAAAGTTGAAGGTTAGAAATCAACATGCTTCCAAAACAGTTGTGTTACGCGATGTTCAAATCCTTATGAAAATTATCATATTTTTCCACAATATATAAAATAGACAGGGATAGAATCATAGAATGTTTTGGGTTGGAAGGGACTTGTCAAGGTCATCTAATCCAACTCCCTGCAGAGGGTAAGGACATCTTTAACAAGATCAGGTTGCTCAGACCCCTGTCCAACCTCACCTGGAATCATTCAAGGGATGGGACACCACCTCTCTGGGCAACCTGTGCCAGTGTTTCACCACCCTCATTGTAAAAAGTTTCTCCCGTGTATCTAGTCACAGTCTACATTCTTTTAGTTTAAAACCATCACCCCTTGTCCTATTGCAACAGGCCCTCCCTCCTAAAAGGATTGTCCTTATCTTCCTTACAGGTCCCTCTGAAGCACTGAAAGGCCACAATCAGGTCTCCCTGGAGCCTTCTGTTCTCCAGGCTGAAAAATCCCAACTTTCTCAGCCTTTCTTCCAGGTGTTCCAGCCCTCTAATAATTTTTGTGGCCTTCCTCTGGACCCATGTTCACACAGAAAAATTAAGAGCTGATCTAGAAGCAGCACACATTTTCTTCCAGGGAACACAAAAAAAAAGTAAAATAACAAGTTAATGGAATGCATTTATTTCTCTTGTTGCACTAAATAAAAAGTATTAAAAATAAAATAGTGCATAATGAACAAAAGAGGACAAAATAAAACTCACCCCTGATGCCATGAATTCTTTTCCCCATTGACAGGAGATGAAAACTGCAGTGTTTTTGACTAAAACTATGACTAGCTCCACCAGCAGTATGCCTGGACAACATTAATGTCCATAATGTCTTTATGGTATATCTTTTATAAACAGAGTTTCTACAGAATTCAGAAGAAAATGTTTTAATAGGGTTTTATATTATCTTGTTGATCACAGAGTTCTAGTGTATAGTATTTCTAGGATTTTCAAAAAAAAACCTACTCCAAAACTTACACTCCTTGGCATGATTGCAAATCATTATCTGTAAGAATCTCTTGGCTCCATTCCTGCTTTTTATTGTCTATCAAACTTTTCCCAGTGAGGATGTGGTGACCATCCAGGAGAACTGAATATCGCATTCCTTCTTATCCAGAAAATTACAAACTCTTCACAAGTACACTAAAAGTTCAGTCAATGTGAAGGGTGAAGTCTCACCAAAGTTAATGGAGCTGTGCCATCAACTGTGGATTTAACTAATGACCTCCTTGTCTTCTTTTGGCTGGGGTGCCCAGCATTGTCTTGAGACAGCCTAGCTCAGCAATGTCTCACAAGACTGGTGAGACCTAAATTGCCATTAAATGGCTATATGCATATATAATTTAGGGCAGATTGTAATTTTTTCTTATTATTTCCAACTGTTCCTTAAATGCACAAATCATTTCTCAAATCTGTGCTGCTTTCTATTTGAAACCCACTTGTGTTCCGTTTTTTAAATTATTATTTTTTTTATAGAATATTTTTCAAATAGTTGTGTTCTTGTAAACCACATACAATGTTGACAAGCCATGAGTGATTACTTTGGGTTTAAATTAGATTTGTAAATAATTTACGTCAAAAGAACTATTTCGCTTTGTTGACAACAGAGTTAATTGTCAACAAAGAGGGAAATGTGCAAACAGGGACAGCATATTGAAAAACAGACTGCAAACACACAGAGAAAGATAGACTTAGATCACAGGAAATAAAATGTGTTTGCAGAATAAATTCCTTGTAAACAAACATGCTTTTAAAGAAAAAAAAACCCCACAAAAGGGGAAAAAAAAAAAAAAAAAAAAGAAAAAAAAAAAAAAAAGAAAAAACCAGCACCAAAAACCCAAGCTTTTTTATAACTCTAGAAACAAATAACAAAAATAAGCATCAGTATTTAAATGACATTAAAGTAACCAGAAAATCTTTTGGACAATGAGCCAATTAAACTATGTGATAAAACCTAAAAGTCTGTGATTGTTAATAAGACACTGTAGTGAGCCGATTTAACTTAAGAAAAAATACAACAGTAAAAAAAAATTTGAATCTAAAGAAAGGTTGAAATCTTAATAGGATCCCAGGGCTGTATTTTACTGGTTCGTACATTTTTGCTTTGTTACCATTAAGTTTCATTCCTCCAACACAGTTTGTCGGATAATATTCCTCCTGTGAGAGCTGTAAACACCAGCCTTTCTGAGTGATGGCAACTATGAAGAGGAGTTGAAACGAAGCAGTCATATTAGTTAACAAGGAATGGGTAAGTCATTTCATCCATGGCACATTGCAATGCAAAAGATAATTCATTAGTGTGATTCCCCCTGCTTATTCAGACACACACCGTTTTCATACATCACTCGTAAAAGATTCAATAAGAGCATAATAGAAACAAAAGCCCTTGTCAAGGTGGCATGGGATTCTTGTCTAATACCCAGCTAATAGGAATGAACAAGGTCACAACAGAAACTAATTTTGCACGGCAATTTGAGAAGTGCCAGTGTGCTCCCAGGTTTTAAAGTAAGACACTTTTTTTTTTGCCTGTATACAGATGTATGCACCCAAGTGAAACCCCTTAAATAATGTGTTCTTTAATGTTCTTATTAAAAATGTGCGCTGTCACTTCAGTTTTAAGCCTGGGAAGCAGTATCCTGTTCCAGTTTGTCAGTCAAAGGATAGGTTACTCCTGTCAGCAGTTCTTTTCAAGAGAAATGAAGTATGTACCTGCACTATATACAGTAACCATTTCCAAATAAGACACCATCACCTGAATACCTGACAATTGCTTTGGGTGTTGTCATCTACTTTCTGTTACATTAAAATCTATCACACCTTGTGCAAAAGCAAAGAGGTCACCATGGCAACTTTATATCTCTAAACTTAGTAAGGAGAAAAACATACGTCATTTTGCCTTTGTAGTCTTTTCTTTGTTTTCCATGTTCTTGGGAAAAAACTCTCCATTAGACATAAATATAAAATATTTGGTAGTAAATTTCTTTTTTTTTTCTTTTTTTTTTTCCCATGGAAATATTTTCTTCTTCTACTAGAATCTAATATATGTGTATATTAAACACACATACATACGTTATACTATTTTCAAAAAGAAAAGAACATATGAAAAATTCTTGCCACAGGATACCAGGAAATCAAGAGTTATATTCAGCATTTAAAAATAGGGTTTCCAAAAGGATTTAAAGGCCTTAGATACCCATCACTGATTGAATTCAACTCCTTTAGGCTCCTTGGAAAATTCCAGCCAAAATGGTTAGCATAAATATACATAGACATGCATTTTTTCATTAAAAAAAAAAAAAAAAAAAAAAGATAATAGGAAAAAAGCATAATTTTTTAGGATATAAAGCAGCTAATAAATGATTGGAATTAACAACAATTTTCTTTTAATGAATAGCCCATAAATACTCTGTTGGTTCCCATTACCAGTGGTACATAAGTAAAATGGATTTCTTTAATTAAGACATATGCTAATCTCAAGTACATCTAAGTAGCTTAATTCTTAGGTACATTGTACTGATTTTCAGTTATGACTGGGTAAAATTGTCAAAAGCACCTCAGTAGATTGTGTTTCTCTCTCCTTTTGACTGCATGTGGCAGTTAGATGCAACGATTGTATTTGACTTTTGAAAGCCTCTATGTCAGTAAGTGAGATTTCAAAAAATAATTGGAAGGCTTTCAACTAAAATCAATACATGTGTTAGTGGTCATACACCTCCTTGTTATCCTTACTCATACTAATAATAGCTTGTGTTTTCTTCTTCTGTGAGCATATCCCTTTGCAGTGGTTTTGGGAAAAGCATTTTATCAATAAAGTCTTTTTCTTTCAATTGCCATTTAAAACAAGTGTTTTAACAAAATGGCATCAACTGGCTTAAATTTTCATTATTTTTTAAACATGTTAGTTTTCATTACATAAGCTGTTTGTACTCATATTGGCATTGTGTATTCTATGCTCTTTGCTGTTATATGTATAGTGTTGTATAATTTCATAGGACTATACGCTCATGTCTAGACTGTGATGTTTCTTAACTCTTGATTATTTTCTGTATACTCTTGCTTAAACCAGTTCAGTGGACTTCCTGTGCTTTTATTTACTTAGAAAACATTTTTACTTCCTACTAATAAAACAATAAATATTCCGTAGTAATTTTATCTTTAAATATCTTTATACATCTGGAATCTATGAAATTTAAGAAGGCTTTCAGAAGAGTTTTATGGTCATCTGAGCAGGTCAGTAGTATAGCACAGACAATTGTGGCTTTAAACATATATATTACATTTGATGTCATTAAGGGTGTCAAGGTATTCAGCTATCAGTGGCAAATTCTGCTGCTGCACCACAAATACCACTGATCACTTGGAAAGTTTTCAAAAACACAGAAATTAAGTTCTTACATCTGCACAGTTATGCATCTTTTCCATTTTCACGGCATTAATTTCTTGGAAGGAAAAAAAAATAAAAAAGTGGATAAAAAGAGAAATAGAAGGATCACAGTCTGTATGTATATCTATTCCTTTAAGAAAACAAATAAACAAACAGACAATGCATGCATATTAGGGAAGTATACACTACAGAATTCATATAAGCTATGATTCTGTTTCAGGTTGAATTTTAGCTGCAACTTTATTCAAAATCCAGTAAAAATATGGCCAGCCTTTGAATACTGTCAATTTGAATTGGACTGACAGCAACTGGACTTAATTAAATTAAAGAGGAGAGGCATGAAATATTGAATAGACTTTGATCATGGTATGAAATTGATATTATTTTATTTATGAAATGTATTAATTAATTCATTAAGAACTCACTCATGAGCCCAGCTACAAGGCCAGATGAAGCTCCAAGTCTAGATAGAACTTCTTTGGCTGAGGGTATTTGCATCACTATGCTGCTCAAGGGTAAAGATAGATAGATAGATAGGTAGATAGGTAGATAGATAGATAGATAGATAGATAGATAGATAGATAGATAGATAGATAGATAGATAGATAGACAGATAGACAGACTGTTGACAATCTGAAATTTTTCTTCCTATCTTACTGAGAAATTAACAGGTAGACAAAGACAGGGTGTCTACCCTAATCTAGTGACCAGAAAGTAGTTTTTAGTTGGTCAAACAGAGTTTAGTCCTGCCTAACTTGAGCACTGTAGAATGTTAGTAACACCAGCAGAGAGTATCTCCTTTTCTCCAGACAGATTGATGCCAATCATTTCATATCCTCAGGCAAGGATATTGTAACTGGACACAGGAGGACAAATGGTTGCCCAGAGGACTCTTTGTTGGAGACTATGACTGAACAATGTTTGGGAGTAGGAGTGACACAAATTCGATGTATGGATGTTTTCATTTACACACTTTTTTATCATTACACTAATGGCGAGTCAGCAGTGCAGAGGTCATATAGGAGGAAGAGATGGACCAAGGGAAAGGCCATACAATTTGATTTCCTTCTTGAAGCTGCAATTAAACTTTTGGAAATATAACAGCTGATATTTTGAGTCTGGAGTGGCATAGATTACGTGGTATCAGACATTATGATTAGGCTCAGTGAGACTGTGTAATAAGTAATTCACAGGTGCAATGCAGATAGAATTACCAAGGGTTATGAGAAATACATCCAAGAAGATTGCATTAGATATTGTTATCTAATGCAGAGCACCTGGGGACAGTAAAAGCAGTTACTGTTAAAAAGCTGTTGCCATATTTAGCATATGAAAATTGTAAAATTCAAGTCCTGAAATTTTCAGTCTTTGCAGTAAATCAAAAATATTTTTTTAGGTCTTCCCAGGTATGTTTCACAATTTAGATTTATTGCATGTGATTGAAAGAAATTTTGTTTTCACCTGAAATGTCTGTTTGCTTCTTGTATCAAAATTATAGTAAGTACACAAAATCGGGCTAATTAGAATCAACTATATGAAATAACATTCAGTCTTGGAAAAAAAGTAGCAAATTTATGAAAGAAAGAAGCAATTTCTAAGTATTTTATACAGTGTGTATATATATATAGTAATTTGTATATAGTGTCTTAAAAGAGGCTGAGTGACTATGGATATGACAATTGAAGACTTTCAGGAAATGGCAACAAGTACAAAAATTCTTTCAACAGTTCTCATGTTTATGGAAACTGGTGGGATGTTCTGTGAAAAATTTAACATCTGCATTTTTAAAGCACTAACTGAAATCTTTGTGTATGCATACTGTCTTATTTAGCAAATACTTATGTAGAAGTAACTTTCCTACTGATAGATTTTCAGTATTGATTTTCTTGTAATCAAGGAGTTATTTCTCTTTTCTGTAAGGAGATATCTTTAAGGTATTTCTTTTCTTGGTAGTGTTAATGTCCGCCCACAGTTTTCTCGTAGTCATCTAGTATGGATTCTTGAACAGAAACTTCAAAAAAATTCTATCTACTGTAAGAATTTGAGAGAAAACCAAGTGAAAACACTACACTGGAAATCCACATTCAGTGTAAATTTGGACATAGCTTCATAAATGTTAAGATATGTTTCAGGTTAGAGTTGTCTGACTTCCACAGAAGCATAAAAATACAGACAGAAGGTCATAGGTCATTCTCTAAAGTCAGCTTTCTGACTGAGAATGGTATGAAGACACATTGTCCTGTGAAGAACCTTTAAGTGTCGGGGAAGTTGTTTCTACCTAAAATTGTGACTTACATATTTTTAGGAAGGAGCAGAAAGGTCAGGAAAGTAAAAAACATATTTCTTTATCTTTTTCATCTCTCTTTCTACTGTGTTTTATAAACAGTTGCAATGTTTCTGTTCAGTTCTCCAGCCTGGTTCCATTCTCTACAACAAAATAAAAGTTTTTGTATCTTATGTGTTAAAAAGTAAGGAGAACATTAGTCTAGTTTACAGTACAAATCTTCTGTGAGATACTTGAAAAGACAGACACAATTGGAAAGAAACACAGAACCTTTAAGATGCTATTGATGTTATATTTTAGAATAATAAGATGAGAAAATTTTGTTGGACAAAACCATTTGGGAACACTAAATTACAATCTATAATTCAAACTCATAGGTATATATGAAGATAAAGTTGAGTCATATTACAGTCAGGGCACTTAACCAGATTCTGAATCAGTATTAGGTCACAGACAAAAATATGATACATCTGTAAAACCAAAACCTTGATTCATATGCAAGTGATCTGTGATGCTTACCATATAGTTGTTTCAATTTTAAAAGGTCATACATAAGAAATATGCCTTATTCCCTAAATTGGTTAGTACCTAAAACAGAAGAAGTTCAGAGATATTCTCCTTAAATTGTTGAATTCTCCAAGTGACTTCTTAGTGGAGGTGGAGGAGAGGAGAGAGAGAATGAAATTACATTACTTTCACAGTGGGGTTGCAAACGTTGTTTGTTAATTGGCCTCCTTTGATTAAAAGTGTGAAAATTTTTATGAATAAAAAGAAAATGATCAGAAATGGTTTCCTGTTGTGGTCAAAAACTATATGGTAAAGCAATTCTTAAGCAGTGGCATTTCCATATAATCACAGTTCTGGCTTCTCATCTGGCATGTTACGGAACATGTTATTAATCAGTGCTTTGTTCCAGCCCAAGTAAATTATGCTGTTTAATTTTTAATATCTAGTCTCCTTTTGTGTCCCACCAAACTTTGATCTAACCTACAGACTTTGATGATGAATTTCATGGCTCATTTATACAGTATGCACAGGAATATTTTCAGTTTTCAGTTTGACATTTGTTGCCTTTTCATGTTTTAATTCGGATAATCCCCACTTATCCCACTATGCTACTTTCCTCGTTTGCCCTCTGATGGATCACTAAAATTGTACCAGCTTGTATACTGACTATTATGGGGGGTTTATGTTTTGCTTAACCCCTGGAATTTCCAGGGCTTAAGCAGTGCTACATTAACTAGGTACTTTTACTGGACTTCCTCTAGAAGGAGAGAAGTTTAGAATATTTTAACTTAATCTAGAAGAAGAAGGTAGGGTTAGAATAAGTACTTTAACTTAAGTTGGGGGGTGATGTCCTCAGGTAACTGTCCCAGTAATAAGGGTGATGGTCTGAAATAAAAAGGCAGAGAGGCAAGTTGCAGTGTGAACTTAAACCTATTGTTTCTCACATGAAAATTTGATTTGTCTGGGTACTTATTTTTAGTTTTCTTTTTACTTCATGTAAGTTTATGGCAATTTCAAGTTGCAATTAAATCAAAATATAGGCAAATTTCACAAGTGCACTGTATTCCATTTCTTTTTCTTCAGAAAAGAAAGGTCTTATTTTTGACAGTTGTGAAATTTATCATGCTTGCAGTATTACATACTAATAAATCCTAGGTTTATGTTCCTGCTCAGTATTTTTTTGTATTTGTCTGTATTCTTCACATTCCTTCAGTTTAGGCTAAAGTTCAATTTCAAATACATGTGCCAAATGAATTTTCTAATAGGTTATTTTAAAATTGACATCAAAGGGCAACAGCAGAAAAGCGAAAAGTTTTGTCACTGAAATAAATTAAAACATGAAGACAAGGACATATACTGTTATATTAAAGAAAATCATTATAAAATATTGAATATTTTGTTGTTTAAGGAACAGGAAAGAAATAATGATACGAAGTAAGCATGTACCTTGTACAGGGTCTGTAGTGATTGATACCCATTAGTTTGTGATTAAGAAATGGTACTAAGTAGTATATGATCCACTCCGTAATTCAAACTTTTTATCAATTGATCAGTAGTCAATAAGTTATTATATCTTCACCCAGTATCACTGTTGAATTTCCAGATCATAAAAACTGCATACCAGAATGAACAAAAAAATATTGGTTGCTTACTTTTAAAGTATTTTCAAGTTGTAAGATGACAAGAATATGGAGATCCTTAGAGACTCATTTGGTCTGTATAGAAATAAAAGGTCAATTACTGCAATGAAGAACTTAATCTAGATTGATTGCAAATGGAGTCTGAGTATTCAATGACACTGTTGTGACCCAGATCATAAAACCTGCATAAATTACTTAAAAATTGACTACAACTGGGTATTTAGCTAAAAGGTTTGTTTGAATAGTTAGTGAAAAAAACCCTATACACCAGAGATTATTCATTTTTCATCTCAGAGATGGCACAAGTGATATACAACACAGAGAAAATTATACACTAATCTGTCTCATAGATTTCCACATGCAAGATCTTACTTTTAAGAACTTAAATTCTTTTGATTTATGGTGAAATATATTAAGATGAATGGGCAGAAAGTGATTTGTTCATAAAATATGAAAATGTCTTCCTTTAACTTTCAGAGGAAATTCTGAGTGTAACAAACTGCTATGTATCAATTGTTACTGTAAAAATTGCAAGAGATAGTATCTAATTGCTAACATGAAAGAAACAAAGAGTGTAATTGAAAGAGAAATTCATATGTATGTTAAGGATAGCCTAAATTAATTGAATTTGCAAAGTATATTTAAACTTTTAAAAATATACTTAATATGTTACAGAGAGCTTTGTATATTTCTTTCGCTCTACAAAATAGCTCAATCCTGTTGCCTTTTTATTTTTTAAGTAGGTTTTCAGACATGAGCAAGAGCACAGCTTCAGAACATAATTTACAACTCAGATTTTAAGTAGACTTCCAAGCATTAGGGTTGTTTTGCAGGTCAGTTATATTTGTAGCACAAATAATTTTCTTCTAACACTCACAAAATATCACACAGTTTTGAAGGACACAGATTATGGGAAGAAGTGGTAATTAGAGGGACTTAACATAGCTAGATTGTCAACCAGGAGAAATATCAGAGTCACCTAAAATAACTTATGACTGAGTCCTGATTTGTTTTAAAGATGTTGGTCTTCAGAATAAGAGAATCTCAATGTGAATGGGAATTCTCTTCTGTTTTGGACAAGGCTTGATCAAAACAGATAATTTTCTTATATGGGTGAATGACATGTCTGGAGAACAGGTTCAGGCAACAGAATCAAAGAGCAGGGGTCCTCTAATTATGGCCAAATGCAAGAATCAGAAACTCAGCTTGTTTTCTTCAGAAGAAATAACTCTGTAGAGAGACTTCAAAGCTGTTGCTGCAGTCTGAATCGTTTTATGCAACTTGAAGCACAAGGTGATTTATTATAGGTTTAGTGTTGTTTAGTCCTTTTGTGTTAACTTTTTTTTTTCCTTTGCATTTGTCTCAACTGGTAAATAAAAAATGTAGCTAAGGAAGAAAGAAAGCCACCCCCAAAACAAAACTATTGGATTTTGAAATTAAGAAGTGCTTTTGTATTGTCTCTTTTAATTTTTTTCCACTGATTCTTCCATATTTCACAAATTCAGAAATGTTTCCAGTTTTATCAGAACTCAATTCTTTTGAAAGTTTAACAGAAAAACTTGTTCTGCTCTCTCCAGTGTTGGGCTTACCTCTTGAAAAAAACTCTGAGCTGAGGCAGACAAAGCCCTGGGAGTTCTTCCTTTGCCAAGGGAGCTGGCAGGGCTGATACTCACACCCATATGGATTCCTCTTTGAAATCAATGCAATCCATATGGAAGAATGGATTAAAGGATTTCTATTATTTAGGATTACTATTATTATTGCCAAAGGAAAAAAAAAAAAAAAAAAAAAGGGATACTCTACAGCTTGATTTTCTTTTCATAACTAAAATAAATATAAGTACCTACATTCAAGTGTTACCTTTTAAAAAATACTAAAATTGTTAACATATAGCTAGAAATATCATATATGTTTAATCATAATTATATTACACTTCTGTAAGACAGATATGTCTCAAATGTTAGTGACCTTGTTGGATAAATTAGGATTTCATGAAAATCATTGCTCCAAACTTAAGATTACATTTTTATATACAAAACCTTACATGCAAAATTTCTTTATTTGTGATTTTCCCAGACTTCAGCTTAGGGGTGGCATTTTAATTATGTAAACTGTAATAATAAGCATTATTCTTTTCTTTCTGTTCTTTAAGTGGCTGGTTCTATGAAAAAGAGGAAAACTTGTTAGAAAGCACTGTTCTCAGTAGAAAACTGGTTCATACTCATGAGGAAAACTAAGTGCTTTAACTTTTAGACATTTCAGAAGCGAAAATAGGTCAGTATTATTAAATACAAAGAGATTAAGAACTTAACCCTGCAAAGGGACTGGAAAAACTTATCTTTCTGTCAGTGTGGACTCATCTCAGAATCAAACTGACAATGTGAGTAGTCATAAGGGGATTAAAAAAGCAAGGTGTGTAGATCATGAAGTCTAGAAAAATGGATAACGGTGCTACTGAAGAAACAAGAAATCTCAAAACCCATTAAGTTTCTGTTTCACAGTGATAGAGAGTGAGTGTTTGAGTGAGTGAGTGAGTGCTCAGGTTGGGTAAAAACTCTCTTGTTAGTTCTCAAAGAAACCACAGTATCCTGATCCTCTATGAGTTGTCTTTAACTCTACTTTGCCCATGAAATTCACCTGGTATAGAAATCACTGATATTTTGAAGAGTTTTCACACATGAAGGTTATTCCTTTAAAACCATTGTTCCTCCCATTTTGTCACATGTTCTGTTTCATTTGTTTCTGGGGTTTGTTTTTGGTTTTATTTGTTTGTGCGGTTTTTGTGTTTTGTTTGGGGTTTTTGTTGGTTTGGTTTTTTTGCTTATTTTGGTTTTGGTTCTGGGTTTTGTTGTGTGTGGTTTTGTTGTTGTTGTTGTTTGTTTTGGTTTTGTGGTTTTTTTTTTACAAGGTATTGTCAGACTATTAATGAACTATATGGACAAAACTGGTGTTCATTATAGCTGCATGGTGTCTTGGTGATTTGGAATGTATAGTTACCACTACCATATATATTACCAAGAACTTTTAGAATTGTTTTGGAGACAGAAGGGTAAGATAATTTGAAACAGTTATCTTTATGTGCAGCTTCTATTGGGCTTTTTCTTCAGTCTTTCAGTGCAGCACTTTTTCTTTGCCTGTGAAACACATATCAATAGAGATGAGAGAACTGTTGCAAAAACACAGTCACTGCAAACCTAGGCAGTCATTCATATTGCTTATTTGCACAGAGCTTGAAACTGAGATGTGCTGGTATAGTGATTTGCAAGACACTTTCCATGGCATTCAGTTACCCTAAATCTAGCAGCCTAAAAAGTGAGCCCACAAAACCAAACAAAAATACCCACACAAATAACTAAACAAACAAAAAGATACATAACTAAACTTGAAAGAACACACACCAGTATGAATATTTTTTAGCATTTGACCATATTCTAGAGGTTCTGATGCAGTAGTCCCTGACCCAGGTGGCTCTGAATGATAATTCCTAACAAATGTTTGAACTCCATACATGCGTACATATATAAAACACACACACAAATAGAGGATGGTGGTTTCATCTTGTGGGTCCAATGGGATGGAACAGCTTACCTCTTCCATAAAAATGCATATATCAAATTTCAAAGTGATGATTTTGAAAGCAGTCAATGACTTCTGAAAAAGTCATATGTTCTTACAACACAAGAAGTATCATTATATTGAATGGTTCAGAAAAGTTTCCCTCATAACTTTTTCATGAGGAGAACTCACTTTTTTTTCAGAACAAAAATGTCATGCAGGTGATTTGTAGCTAAGAGAATCCCTTCCTTGGCAAATGAAAATCATGTAATGATGAGATTGTGTTGCTACTGCTGGAAGTCTTCACTTCTTCAGAATGGTGATCAATTTCAGCCAGAATTATCCAGTGTAGCCTGGATAACTCAACTCCAACATTTACCATTACTTACACGTTTCCATGGATTCTAGAAGCAGTGTTTGTGGAATCAAAGAGAAGAAATGATATGGAGCACAGGGGATCATGGTGATAGATTCAGAAATTAGATTTCGTGCTGAATACCATGTGCCTCAGGGGAAAATACATCTCAGACTTATAAAATCAAGCTGTTTTCAAATTTTAAGATGCTTTCAAAGCTCAGTCCTAATTTTCTTCTAGATCATCTGAATCCAGGTCTTAACAGTTGGAGATGTAAAATCCTGAAATTCTGATATGTAAATAAATATAGCACAATGGCATAATGAAGCAATTTTTACCTTTGATGTTGCATGTTCTGACAGGTAACACTGACTATGCACTTACATCAGTGAAACAAGGATACAAGAGTGATCCTTATACCTGAAGGGTAATTCAAAATCATAAGGCATTATCGTTAAACCCTATTCTTTATAAAAATGCTCAGTTAATCAGTTATAACATGCAGAACTGTAGGAATAACTACATCACAGGCAACTATTATGCATGCTTCCATTTATTGCCTTTGTAAATGTGACTGAATCTTTTATTGCACCTGCCCCATTTTCTCTTCCTGTTCATTCTAGGACATAGTAAATAAACAGGGCTATTATAGAAATATATTCATTCTTACCCTGCAATATCAGTTTTGATAGCATTATATTGTTGACAAAACAATTTAGCTTATGCTTTTATCTGATCCATAAATCCAGGATATTCTCACAGAAGATTACAAAAACACTCCAGTTGGGAAGCATGTTCGCATGATGTATTCAAATGACTAAATGTGACCCATTAGGTAAAACTGTGACTGATTTAGTATTTCTCTGAATACTTCATTGACGTCATAATGAAATCATAACAAGTAGATATCATCATCCCTTCCCTTTTTTGCAATTATAGATGCTGTTAACCCACCATCCCTCGTTTCATTGTTGTACATCACTTAAGTAGTGCAATGACTCTACTGTAGCTTCCTACATCAGTCTTCACTCAAAAGACACATAAAGAAATGACATGTTTTATTTACTCATTATACACTCTAGATTTGTTCAATTTATCTTACTTTTTAAAACAAAAGTGATCTATGGTTTTTATTTACTGAAAGATATGTTGGGATTGGGTTTGTTGTGGGTTTTGTTTGGTTCTTTTTATATATAGTAAATACATTGTAAACTCAAAATGCAAAGTAATGTTAAATATCCAAAGTATATACTGTAAGTGTTCACAGTCACATTGATGATTCTGATCTATACATATGATATTCTTAGATCCTGGGAAGACACATCTGCATCTATCTGCAGTGAGCAAAGCAGGGAAGTTCAAGCTAGAAATCACTAGAGATACACAAGGAGTGGCTGGTAGCAATCAGTTGAAGAGCAAATATTGAATTTCTGATGTTTGTCTCCTCCGTGTACCACTGATTAAGTCTGTTGTTTCCCAAAGCTATCTGAAAGGCATGTTTCTCCTTAACTGTGTTATTATGAATATGATACACTGTAGCTTGCTGGCAGGTCACAATTTTTCAAGATCAGCGTTGAACTATATGTATTTCTTTTAATCTTCTAGATTCTGTGATGGGAAGAAATAATCCCATCATTTTTCAACAACATCACACACAGAGTTCTTTATAAAAACATGATTATGTATATGTGCTTCTTATTTTGAACAACTTCAAAACAGTTATTTAAAGAATGCAAATGATCTGCTTTTTTATATTTAAGAATGGTCATTTGTTTTCTCCTTTATTTATTATCTTGCCATCCACTGAAGAACTAAAACTATGTAACACATACTTCATGCTGATTTATTAAGTGGGATATGTTGATGGATAATAGTATTCATGCAAATTTCTGAAAGACATGAACCTAAAAAATAATCTTATAATAAGGTCATATATCTGCTTCTTTCTATCTTTACAATCTTCATTATATTTTGAAAAGAAAGACAACAACAACAAGGTCTATTTCAAGCTATAGAAAAATCACTGATTGCAAGAGATTTATATGGTTATGTTGCAGGAAATACCTGCTTTGTTGGGGTTTTTTGAGATCAAGCAGATTTAAAGGTGGTGTAAGGGTTTGCAGTTATATAATATTATACATGGTGTTGATGTTCCAACACCTGGTTTTGAATTTTCACACATGTACAAGTAGCACAGTGAATGCGACAATTCAAAATAATTCGGATTTAGTTTAAATTACTTAATTTGTCCTAAAAAAACAGATCCATATTTGGAAATACTATTTCTCATATGATTTTTTTTTTTTAATTATTGCCAAATAATGCATCAAAGACAGAGTTCTTCACTTGGATCATTTCACTATACATGGAAGGGCAGCTGTTATATGTATACCAAATATGGATGATGGATTCTACACTGGCCATGAAGTGCTCAGAGATACTTTCTATTCTACTTTCCTCCTTTTTTCCCCTATTACTGTTATACAAGTTTAAAGGCAGTTGTTGTTAGATCACCGTTCCTTCTTTCATTGAAACTTTTTCAATCTGTAGGTTGATAAATTTTCTGCTTTAGTAGATTGTGTTTTTA
Source organism: Actenoides lindsayi (assembly GCA_025331215.1). Taxonomy (NCBI): domain Eukaryota; kingdom Metazoa; phylum Chordata; class Aves; order Coraciiformes; family Alcedinidae; genus Actenoides; species Actenoides lindsayi. The sequence goes on along the minus strand of WTSP01027921.1, from coordinate 8,693 downwards.
TAATTACCAAGATAAGGGAAGTTCATACCTCAGTGGCATTACATATGTCCTGCTCAGGATGACAGGTGTGCCAAACATCAGTAGGAACATACTGAATTTACTAATCACTAGCAGATGGAACCTGTAGGGTTTTTTTTCCTCTCTCTTTTTTTTTTTTTTTTCCTGAATAAGAAGGAAAGCAAGGTGATTAATGAGTTCTAATGCCATAAATAGTGATAAAGTGAATATATTGATTCAGAAATTTTTAATAAATTCACTACTAAGCCATTTGCATTGTAGCTAATTCTGTAATAGGAATTTTCAATTGAAAATGTCTCCTATGTCTCTAGTCATTCTTTATCCTTTTAGTTTTATCATCTTATTTATTGTCCTTAACATTAAAACTCCCTAAGACAGGTAGATACAGATACATAAAAGCAGTATAATTATAATGTGTTTTCTTTAGCTTTCATTATGAATAAAATAGCATGATAGACTTTCCTATTAAAAAAATTATTTTCTTTTTTTATTTCCCTTCCAGAATGTTAATCCTCTCTGCTGAACAGGAAAGAATGTATGTATATTTGGTTAATTTTGATTCTTAGCTTTGAGGCATGATGAACTATACACCTGAGAAATGTTCCTTAAATGTAACTTTAAAGACAAAGTTAATTAACTCTACATATCTCTGGAGTGAAGTTGGAGATTGCAGGAGAAGATGACAAAGTTCCCCTACTTGATTTTTTAGCTGAAAAATAACCAAAAAGTTGGGGAGGAAGAACTGTCTAGGAAGAGACAGTCAAAGTCTGTGCAACAAACGTCTGTAGGAAATGCAGGCCATTTAAAAGCACAGCATCTTTGGCACTGTTGTAAAAGATACATCTTTGTCTTCTTTTTCATTCATAAACAGTAGTACCTGTGATGAATATGTTGTAAACAAAGATTAAGATTCCTCATGTCTATTATGCAAATGTACAGTTTTCTCCCAATACAAAAGAGAAAACATGCATGGTATATATGCAACTCAGCTATAGTATTTATCACTACCTTTCTCCATTGGAGCTAGCAGAGGAAGTAGCATGCATTCAAACCAACATAAGCTTGGGAACTCAGTAAACCCATCAGGGTCACTGTCTTAATCAGCTGAATTAGTAATGAAATTGTTGGATATTCCCACTTTGTGTTACAAACAAAGCACACTGCTAATTAAAGACTGGATTCCCAAAGGAACTAATGCAATTCTGAGGCAATTAATGGATCTGAAATAAAATGTTGTAGCTACACAGTTGTCTCAGAAGGGATTTTGGGATAGAAGATAATACAGGTTCTTTTCTAGTGTGGAAACAAGAATCAGAAGGTAGAGATTTCATATGCAATAACTTCTTAATGCCATTGGTGATCAATGCCAAAAGACAGGGAAATAACTGGTAATTGAGTGATTCAAGCAGTCTTCTAGGATGAAGAAAATCATAAATACTTATACAAGTAAACTCATTCTAAACTAACCATTAGCATGTGGTTAGGAAATCCATGACCTGGAAAATACAGATTATAATCCCTGTTCCCAAGAAATCAAATTGACACGAAGAGTTCTTTAGAGCAGGGTCCACCTGAACCACATTCAGATTTCTCCAAGGGTTTTTCCATTTTGGCCCTTGGCATTCTTGAACACCACCAAACTGACCATGAGGCAGTATTGTGCCCTTCTACCAAAGGTGACCTTCAGTAGTCTGGGCTGCATTTGGCTAAGTGTTACCAGGAGGCTGAGGGAGTTTATCCTTCCTGATAAAGGGAGTCCATCAAAGGGCCACAAAGACAACTGAGAGCTTGAAGTATTTGTCGTACGAGGAGAAGCTGAGAAAGCCAGGACTTTTTAACCTAGAGAAGGTTAAGTGGTGATTGTATCAATGTGTATAAATACCTAAGTGGAAGGAACAAACAAGACAGGTCCAGACCCTTCTGTATAATGCCTAGTGGGAAAAGAAGTAAGTGGCACAAAAATTGTCCCTGTAAAGGAAACACAGACATCTGTCATCACAAAGTAGAATCACTAAGACTGCTAAACTGAGGTTATCCATCACTTCCTTTGGTCCTGGATATATTTTACCCATAATGTTAACTGCCAGAATATATTTGAAGTGCTGAAACTCCTCTCACTCCAGAAAAATCAAGTAACAATTTTCATAATAAAAACATTTTTGGAAGATGTACCTTTCTAGGGTTTCACTGTAAACTTGTCAAGAAATACTCTTTATTTTTTCCCTTCACTTAATTCCCAGGCTCATTGCTGATAAAAAGCAAAATGCACTGTACAGTTTCTTGCTTCAAGGTATCAAGTTTTGGCCACTATCTACAGGATAACACAACAACTGATAGCAGTTTGATACTCTTTCCGAAGTAGCTATTGTTGCTGCAACTGTTTCATGTCTAAGTAGCAGATCAGAAGACCTGTCTGTAAAGTACAAATGCTGTATTTGACTAGAGCATGTCTTTTATTCATTCAAAGGTCATTGCTGAACAGTGACTTTAGGAGGAAAATGTTAGGAGAAATGGCACAGTAAGACACTTGTAACCGACAGCTTCCAAAGGGGGATGAAAAGTTGTAATTAGAAATAAATAGAGACATTTCATTAGAACATTACCGAACATTACCATCTCATGGCCTTGAGGAAATTTCTGCTGAAAGGAAAATCTACTAATAAATTAATTTATGTATGTGATGGTATGTGAATCTGTATTTAATTTTCTTTCCCTCTTCTGACCTTTGCTAAGAAAAATCGCAGAGATATGTTTTAGTTCTCCCCTAAATTTTTTTAAGCCACAACCTTTGAACCTGTCATTCCTCTAACACAACCCCCAGCAGTCAATTTGTACAAAACTTCTGATAGGAAAACCTCAAAGTACAGTTTGAGGATATTCCCTCTTCAAAGCACAGCTGAAAAAAATACAGATTCTCTGCAGTCCTCCAGTTCAGAGAACAGCTTGAAAAAGCACCTACAAATGAACCTTCTTACAGGTTACATTGACTTAAACAGACCAATACAGGTCTGTCATCCACCCACCATGGCAGCTGTACTTAGCTAACAGAAGCAGTAAAGATTTTAGTACTATGCATACTCATTTTCAGTTTGTGCTAACAACACAAGCTAAAATGTTTCTTATTCCTTCAGTTCTTGCAACCATAAAGAGAAATAGTGAAATATTAATGAAATAAATCTGTAGCCAATTGCTATATGTTGTAATGAGAAGAGGTGATATGTGGAAATAGACTTAATTGCAATTAAAATACACATTACTTTCAAATTAGTATTTTAAATGTATGTATACATCTACAAAGATGATTGGAAAAAACAAATCCACCAAAAAAAAAGAACCCAGTCTGAAGAAAAGAAACATGTAGCTCCAGAAGACTATTGAAGCAGGGGATCCCCTCTTGAAGTGGGGAAACTATCATCTTGTCAGAAATCTTATTTTGTAAGCACATCTTTCAGGCATAATTGCATTTCCATTTTTCTTCAGTAGTTATTTGGGTTTCAAGGCCATCGGTGGATCATTAATAAATTCTGTTGACAGTGTTAGCAAGAACAACAGTGATATCATGTGTTCAGTATTTTGTTCAGATCACCCTGGCATAGCATCAGTATTGCCTTCTCAATTAACTTGTTCAGCTGAAACCAAGTATCAAAACATATTTAAATCTCCTGTTAATGAACAGGTGGATGTTTTTTATGCACATATGTTGTGCAAACACACACCTGCATCAAATGAAATCTGCAGACATTTCCATTGATGTTGCCCAATATAAGGGAAAAAAACCAAAACAAAACAAAACACCAACCCCCAGTCACAGCATAACAGGAGAAATCCCTGAGAAGAATCACAACCTCCAAAACCACACCTGATGATTATAGATGCAGGGGAGGCCATCATAGCATTTCTTAAGATGAAGTTACATGCTCCTCATGTCTGACTGGTCAGCTCTTTCAACTTTAGAAAAGAAGAAGAAAAAAAAATGCAAATTGAAGAATCTCACATGAACTGGTAAGACTGTGATTGTGGAGCAATTTCTGTGTACCCAAACCAATACTTTTTCTCTTGTCCTATAAAATAATCTGAGTGAGTGTAGGTCTGGAAAGAAAGACTCAACATTTTTGTATTACGTCCCTAAAAGTATTTTCTTCTGCTAATGTGTCACTTTGTTTTGTTTATTAGAACATTTGCTGTTATTCATGTTTAAAACATTTCCTTTGTAGTGGTTTCTTAACATCTTTGCTAGATAGACATGAATATGATTTCAGGTATAGTTTTAATAAGAGCAGTCAATGAAATTTTCTTTATGAATTGGTTTGTATACTTTGTGTTTTATTTCATAGTACTGAGTAGGTTTTTCTCAACTTTCTATTTTATATTTGTGCACTACAGATGATAACAACCAACAGTGATAAAATCCTATTGCAATAAAAGATAGAACACTGATTAAGAAGCAGGTAAAATCAATAATAAATAATAATTTTATGAAATCTTAAAAATAAATTGGTATAGATTGGTAGGCAAAAGTGGAAATATACAAATGTAAAGAGATGCTCTCAATTTCAAAATCACTTTCCTCTATATGTTTGAAAAAAATAAGCGTGTAGTTGAGATTGGATAGTAAAGTGCAAAAGGCTTTTTTAAAATATAAATGTCTGTTTTATTTGCCCCCAATAACTTCATACATTCCTAAATACTAGCCCAAATATCAAATTTACCACAAGCTCCACTTTAAGAATTTCCAGCCTAGTCATGTCCTGGGCTTCCCACTTTTCTGGTTTTTATTGCATTACTAACCAATATGCACACATAACGAACCCTTTACGTTCAGGAGGTTGCTGTGTTTCTCTAAAACTGAAGTAAAATTATCACATAACATTTACAGAAACCTGTGGAAAAATTTTCTCTTTCGCATTTTACTTGCTGTGGCTTTGACTCATAATGAGAAAGAAAACTTAAGATTCTCAAAGAAAATATTAATTCAAAAATATATCTGAAATTGAACAAAAAGAACAAAAAAAAGTTTCACTTATTCTCTTCTCTTGCCTTATGTCCACATAATGGATGAAATATTTATGGCTTGTTCCCCAGCAGATAGGTAAATCTGTCCTTGCACAGTCTTTTAAAGCTTCTTTCAGACCTGTAGGAAATCTGATGGTATACCAGATACAGCCCAGAATTTTCTTATCTTCTGAAGATGCACTGTTCCAGTGTGCTAGTGATTTGGACAGCTTATTAAGTGATGTGAGCAGCCATAAAGGCAGCCTGGTTAGAGGAGGGTAATTACTGAACAAAGCAAAGTATCACCTGAAAAACACTGGCAGAGAAAATGTCTGCCCACCTGGGAACTCTTAGTTTGAGAAACAGGCCTGGAAACCAAAAGCATCCTTGAAAGGTTTCTTAGGGAAAAAAAAAAAAAAGTATTCTTGAACAGAAATTATAATCATTTATTGGCTGTTACAGGTGAAAATTAGAAATTAACAGTATCTATTGGCTGCTAGAAGTGATAGTGTCCTATGCCCTCTTATGTCTCTTATGATATGAAAATGACTTAATTTTTATCCAAAATTGAGTCTCTCTCTCTGAGAACTTCCCATACTGTACGTACCTTTCCTTTCCTAAGCACACTGAATTTCACACAAACTTGCTATGAGATCATGGACTCTCACCAGGGTTGCCTGTCTGACTCCCAACTGTGTGACATGGATTATGCTTGGTTTGGCTTGTCCTTCTACCTTTGGGATGGTTGGGTCCCTTTGAAGTCAGTTTGTCCTCTCCTCTGGGATGGCTTGGTCCCTTGTGAAAGCTGTCTAATTTACTTATATAGCTAAATAATACTTCCATCAAGCAATCTATCACAGCTACTGTTATATTGTTGATAGGTTGCTTCACTAAGGTAAGATTATAGTAAACTGTAATGGTATGTTGGTTGTTGCTCTCATTGGCTGCTGCTATATGATTGATCACTGCCATAGTCCTGATACTAAATTATTGGTTCCTGATAGCAATTTGTAATACCATATATCTCTATATACTTATTATTAATAAAGTATACATGGTAGTAGTGGTGACTTTTGTGGTAATGTACTTGCTAGTGGTGGTTTTTATATTGTATATGTGGTGGGCTGTAATAAAGTAGAGAAATTTCAAGGATAAAAGCCTTTGTGTCAGGAAGATTATTTTTTTTCTTTTTTTAAACCAGCCAATTTTTTTTGTCTCAGTAAAAAAGTTAGTTTTCTTCTTGAAAACGTTAACAGAATACTATTCAGAAATACTGTTTTTTAACTGATTTATAATTCCCTAAGGTTTTTTGTTTTCTGAGTTTTTATTACTGCTAAATCTATTGTTTTTACATTTATTCCTCTCTCTGTCTTGCTGTAAATGTAAAAGAGCAAAAAGTGTGGGAAGAAAAGATGGAAAAAGTTATAATTAATGAAAGTACTCTATCACCGCAGCCCTTTTCTAATGGAGTGGGTGAAAGACAAAAAAGATGGGTGAGAATTCTTTTGATATCATCTTTATACTGATAACTTCCTAAAGGTTTGTTAAACTATCAATGTTGCTAGTATAGACTACTTCTGATTCCTACATTGTGCTACAGTGACAAAAAGAAAAATCCTTCTACTTCCTAGGATATTTGTAGTATGAGCTTAACTAAAAGTTTCCAGGCTTTTAATGTTACCTCAACAATATGTTTTCTCTTGTGAATCCAGGTCATTGATATTTTGTCTTACTTTTATTTTTCTTTTATGGGATTAACTTTGAAAATTATCAACATATGCATTAACTGTGTCTGTGTTTCTGTGTCTCTGTGTGTGTGTGTGTGTGTGTGTGTGTGTGTGTGTGCGTGCAAGCTGTGTACAACATGCTCATCTGAAGAAGATTTTATAGTGGAATTCAAAGCCCTTTAAACTAGAGGTCTACAATGGAAAAACTGGCAGACCTTTAATGAGATCCACACTACCAGCCACCACTGTAATATTACAATTTTTATAGTAGAAGTAATAGCAATCTACTGACTGTGTCTCAAACAATACCATAAAAATTGAAATACCATGAAATGAATTTTTGTTTATTTACTGTATAGTGCTAAAGCAATGATTTGTGAATTGAATCTGTTTTCCACAGGCTTTAGCAGCTCAAAGATCAACTGTGTAATTTAGCTTCATATGTTTATGCATATCAGTAGATGCAGAATTCATTTATTGATATATTCAAGTCTGTTACACAACTGTATATTAAAGTCTACTTTTCAAACTTAGCTTCTAAAACAGGAAGCACTTTATTCAACACAATCAAAGCATTCAAATGTTTTCTTCTGAAAAGAATCCCAGAGGTTTAAGTCAAGAGAGTAAAACTATGCATGTCTCAAGTGTTTGTAGGATCAAAGACTTTTGTGGCAAAATTTAGAGACAGGGATAAAAATAAAAGTGAGGTAACCTGATGATTTCTATTACCTAACTTTCTGGCTTCCCAGATATTTCAAGGTTAAGGTATTTTAGGCCATCGTTCTTCGAGGGTCCAATAATGCAGGTGTAACAGGATTGAAAGGACTCCAGTAGCACAAGACTCCTTTGGCTACTCTGCAGTAGAAATTTACGGACATGATTTACTTACATATAAACAGTCTGGAGTAAAGAGTGCATTTTGAGGTAGGATTAATTCATCAGTATTTAGTCATCTACGTATCTGGGCTTCTGATGTAGTAACTGGAGGAAGAACAGGGTGGATCTTAAATTAAATGTATCCGACATGATGAGGTATGAAAAGAAGAGCTAGTTTAAAAAATTGCTGTTAGAATATTCTAAGATTCTAAGCACAGGTGAGAGGAACACAGTCTTTAATACAAAACAGTTCTGCTCATGATTTAGCTTTATAGATCCTTCAAGAGTGATGTTAATGATTAAAATACTAAAGAATCTTTATTGAATGCTGTGACTAAGGGTACAGCCCAGTCATATAATGGTAGTTATATAATGGTACCTACTACTAAATGATTTGTGGGTTTGAATTGCTGAATACATATATGCAAGAAAGGTTTTTTGCATATTTGCTGAAAGATAAAAAGTATAACTTCTTTTGGTTTGCTCTATAAAATAAGCAAGGTGCAATAGCTTTTCCTACTCTGTACATACATGTAGAACCTGTTAATGCCAATTTCAAATCACACAAAGTGAATCTGCATAGAGAACAACGGAATTTTTATAAGAATTTGTGAAAATAAATACAAAATCCTCATCTCACTGAGGTCACTGGGAGTTTTTCAGCAAGCAAAATAATGTATCTAATTATTAGTAATGAGTTTTGTTTGTAAAAAGAAAGATATTTTCATTACAATAGTGTTGACTTTTTCTAGGATAACTACCTTGTAAATCTGAAAAGTGATTTAATCTGTTTTTATAACCACCACTTCCTGAACTCTGTATCTCAAATGAAAACTACTTTGTTAAGTTAACTACAAAATTACTATGCATTTTGAATTCTATTTTCTTTGAAAGAAGAATAAGAACACTTTTTCTCCATTACTATTTTTATCATTCCTTTTTTTAATGTATCCAATTAATTCATAGTGATTTTAGGAATACCTGTTTCCTGATCATCTGTCTAAGGAAACAAGTAGAGCCTTGACACCTGATGATTGCTTAGTGTGTTAATGTAATAAGGGTTATTTTTTTAATATAATA
>WTSP01027920.1:32873-55044 GCA_025331215.1 Actenoides lindsayi | reverse complement strand
CCCCACCCCCCGGAATCCTCTCGGGGTTGTTAACATCTCGATAGCAAATACCCCGCTTGGCCTTTTTTTTTTTTTTGGTCCCCCCCCCCCCCCCCCCCCCTTTAATGACATGCAAATGCAGCAGGATTTTTCATATAAATTAACGGCAAGAACAAACTGTTTTCAAATGTGCTTGGTACATTTGTACAGAGTATAGACTTCAAGTGGAAAATATGGTGATTCTCTGTAGGCCAACACACTTGTGAAGTTCTCTCAGCACATGGCATATGCAGGCTTCTGCCAGCACCCCAATGAGTATAGGACTGGTGAATGTTTTTTAATAGCTGTAATAATTCTTTTACCAATGGGAAACTGAGGCAGTGTATCATAAGCAAGTCTGGATCTAGGTTCTCACATTGATTGTACATTTAAGTGTCTGAAATAAGTACTTTGGGGTCAATTGATTTGATCACATATTGTGCGATTGTGTCCCATGTTCTCTTAGATCATATTAATATTTGCCCTGCTATATGTCATTATTTCTAAATTCACAGATTACTCCCCATTTCCTCTTTCCCTGCCTCCCCTTTCTCTGCTGTTATTTGAAGTAAGTGGAGCTTGGATAGCTGGATACTGAAATGAATAAGAATCTGAAGGCAGTGGGAGTATGGGATGACATTTATTTATTTTTAGCCTCCAAAATGCAATTTTTATAGATGTGACAGGTTTCAGCTCACTTGGCAAACTTGAATTACTGGTTTACACACACACACCCTGCTCTGAAAGATGAGAATGGGAGAACACAGAACTGCAGGTATATCTGCCAGCATCACACATGACAGAGGCTCTATACATGCATTTGCTTTCCCTTAGCCTACCAGCCTTCCAAGTCCTGCCAGGAGCAGGCTGCCTGTAGGGTACTAGGTAACCTGCTGTGATCTTTTTGTTTGCTTGTTTTGTTTTTAAGAAGAAATTACTCTGATGGTGGCTTTTCTGGGGGAAAGATGTTCTGGTCCTGTCCATTCTAAGACTGCTGCTGCCTTACTGATACAAGGGTCACGTTTGCATCGTGTCTGTTGGATGTGGTTCTTGCTGGACACATCTCTTCTGGGTCTACACAGAAAGGAAGGGTACAAAAGAGGAAAGAACTGATAGATCTGCATGAACACTTTTGTTCTGCTATCCGTAAAGTATCTTTAAGAGACATGAAATGTGTTTGGGTTTTTTTCATTCTTAACTGAACTCTCTACTCAAACCAAGAAAGGGGGAATAGCATAATATAATCCTGGTGTAATAAAGGTTTACAATGACAGGCAATTGTTGGAGACTTTGAATGCATCTCTTGATAAAGTGGGAGGCATCAGTACACCTATTAGTATGTCTCCATAGTCAGAAGAAAACAAGAATTTTTTTTGTACACGATGCTGGACTTGTATAATTAATAATTAATGTACTTGTATTAATCTTGTCTCTGAATTTTCTAACTGTCCTGTGCAGATTCTTGTGGGCTGATAGTGCCATCTGTTCACAGGATCAGTACGACTGATGATGTTCTAAATGATGAAAATAATGCAATATAGAATCTAGAGGAAAAAGGAGATGCCAAACGTTGTTTTATTTATTTTTAATTATCTGTTCTGTTAAGCAGTTAAAAAAATAAATAAATTTGGTAGTTCACAGTGTGGTGTTCTAACTGCCCTTCTAAACAGATACTAGCTAAAATCAGATATATTTTCTGTGTATTTCCTCCAAAAATAAAGGAATCTAAATTAGTAAAAGCAAGAGCATGAAGTTATTTGTAAATGTCATGGAAGATCTTGCCTAATCTGTATTCCAGGAGAGGAAACCCCATTTTTCTGGCTGTGTTTTGCCTCTGCATGATCTCTGCTAGCTCTTTCACTACATTCTTACAAATATATACTGGAACTCAGATAACTTGGTCCATTTCCCACGGAAGTTTGTGCTGAGAGATTATCAACAGATTCTGAATAAAGCAGTGGATGTCTGAATGAACCTATCTATTTACAATACAAAATGGTATTGGAGTACTGGCTGGTTCAATTATTATTATATTTTGCAACCTATGAATTAAAAGCTTGAAGAGTTGATTTTTCTTTGAATGTACAGTTGTAGTACTTCAACTGAAAATAAGATACAGAGTTCAGAGAGACTGTAAGTGGTCTTCTAGGTAATGGTGGTTTTTATTTCATCCAGTGTTTCTCTACATTAATAAAGACCTCACCAGTGTTCAACCTCTCAGCCTCTAGTGCAGCCCCAGAGTTCTCAGCCTGCAGAGTCATTGAATAATCTCAAATACCAGAAGTCTGCTACAGATAGAGCAACAAGATGTAAAGAGTTTGTGGACATCTGTGATAAAAAGGTTTCCTTTTTTCCATGGCAGAGGTTGCCTGTGGAAATAATTTTGGGAGAGATATACTTGTTCTACTCTTCTTTTTATTTCAGTCACTGTGTATGTATTGGGACTGTTTCCTAGTTGAGAAGGTGGCTTTAGTGTTAGAAAGAAATGTGAAGAAATGATTCATGTGGCAAAAGCAACACTAGTGCCTTCGTCCCCTTCTGTTTCAGTGGTAGTATACTAATGTAACTTTTGTCCTCATCCTATGCATATGCAAATCAGAGAGAGGAATCAGGCTTGGAATCAGACCCCTGTGTGGTGGTATGTTGTGGATGAGAGGAAGTTTCTAGTGAACCAGGGTGCAAATGGGTTTTTAAGTGAACTAGTAGATTTTTTCCCTCAGTTTGAGCCTAATTGAAACTAGCTTTGGATAACAGCAGCTCAATGATTTCCATTTTGTCATGAACGGCATTACTTAAGTAACTAAATTTCAAGTAACATTAATTGACATCACTGTAATTCAAGATCTGGAGGTTGTTTCAGTTCCAGGATTGTGTTGGTGTGCTTGTACTGATCCAGGGAAGTCCAAATTCCTGCACTGTAGAAACTGTCTTATGGACGAGTTGGATATAGGTGCTGGAGACTGGCTGGGAAGTCTCTGACTCCCTCCTGTGATAGTCACCATCAGACACATTACACCAGTGATTAGCTTATAATGTGCCAAACTGTTTCCATGCTGGACAGCACAACTCCAAATTTGAGGTTAAGGGTTATTCTCAATAAGGATTACTGTTGTATGGATTCCTAAGAGCAATAACAAGGAAAAGCTAACTTTAATTGCTCATTCAGTGCTGTTTTAGACTATAAAAGGTTTTCAGTGGCTGCTGTTAATGCACTCTTTTCTGAACTGCTAATTGCTTGAGATCAGTGTGATCTTTATGGGATAAAAGAGCACAAAGTTGCAGTGGGACCACCATGCCCTCCTTTCAGGCTAGTATCCAGAAACACTCAAAAGTTATTCAGCAACAACCACTGTAGTGGAAACTGCAAAGAATTACTATGGTATCATTCGGGGGAACACTTCCCTTTTGACATGGGTAATTAGAGTTTAGCATAGAGCTCCAACACATGAAACAGAATGATATTCAATACTGACCATTGTGACAAAATAACAATTGGACTGGAAAGGAAATAAATGCTTTTTCATTCTCTGCTTTATAGTATGTATTGAGAAGTATTGAGTGTTGGCCCTTAGGAATTCCAGAACATAAGCTTTTCTTCTAAAACTATTCAGTGCGCTGTGTTGCCGATATAGTAGTAAATAATAATAATAATAATTTTCAAATGTGTAGAATCCTCTCTTTGTTCCCAGCTGGGCAATAAAGAGATGATGAATGCTGTACTGCCTGGATAAGAATTGGCAAGTTCCATTTACTTCTGCTCTAAATGGTGAGGCATTGTTCCTTGATGACAATGGTTCTTCACTGATGACAGCTCGTCAGCAGTCCAGGAACAGAGACAAATACCTTGTGATCTATGTCACCAGTGGCATAGCTGTAGTCATTCCCGTATATAGTTCAGTGATGCCTCTGTGTTTGGGTCTAAATTGCCTCCACTTCTGATGTAGATACTATGAGCCATTGCTCTCTGTCCTCCTTCTGGGTCATAAAAACAACGTACTGAGCATTAATGAGGCCATCTTCTTCCTTCCCTGTGAGCAAATTTATCACTGGAGCAGGAAGGGAAATGGCCTTTTTTTTTTTACTGGAGAGTATCTGGTGTGTATATAAAATTATAAGGAAAGGAGCAGGATATGGAGACTGTTCTTTGTAGGGAAAGAGAAGAGGTCTAAAGATCTTCTACCAATTTCCCATTACTAGTGGCAGCTTCCTAATGCACTCAATGCGGAGGTCTGAATTAATGGTCCAAGTGAGTCATCAGTGAACCGTTAGGAGTAACACATTCATTTGTAGTAATCAGAATTGATTTATGAATAGGACAAAAGGGACTAAATATGCTATGAAAATGCATGTTGTAGATTTTTTCTTCCCTGATGAATAATTCATACTCTTCTAGTATCCATGAAAACAAAAACACTGTGCACATAAGAACCCATTAAAAAAGTTAATCCCACAAATGGCTGAACACGGAGAAAATCAGCTTTTGTTTTAAAAGGTAGATTTACTCAAATCTTCTCTAATTTGATTTGTCAGTGGGGTATAATTTAAGTCAAACAAGTTACCAGCATTATTTGCTATATGAAGGTCTAAATATTTAATAGATTATGAGAAATGCCTGCCCTACAGGATAATGAGCTAAGGAGCACACATTCTCTGTAATGCAGAGGGTAAGCTAAACCCAACAGAAATAGCAAGCAAAAGGGAGAGGAAGCTTCTGTTCACAGGATATGGTCCTCTAAAGATAGCCTTGGGAGCCCTTGTAGATCACCTGCTACTGTAAATAATACTTGGGAAACTACCTCTGAGTAATGATAGTGGCTTTTTAGTAGCTGTAAGGCTTCATGGTCTTCCCACAGTGTCTACGTGTCTGTGAAGATGCCCACAGTGAACCTTTGCTAGCTCTGGAACATGCAAGATGCTGTGTACTCAGATAATCCCAGTGGGTATCTGCCCACCTGCTCCTGGACAGTCATGTCAGCGGGAGGGGGAGCATCAGTGCCTCTACAAGACTGGTGCTTCAGAGGAGCTAAGGTGTCTTGTCTAATGCTACCTAGGAAGTCTCTGAAAAAACAGAATATGAATTTGGATGTATTGGATGCCAGGTGGGCACTTTACCCATAGGCTGCCCTATCCTTGGTGCAACTGCTTATGTGGACACTAAACAAAGCAGCAGAGAAAAAGAACCACCTTACACAGAAGGGTGCTTTTGGATTTCTTCCTACCTGCCCCCAAAAATTCGGAGGGGTTGGCCTGTGGTGTTTTATTATTATTATTATTTTTTAAAATTTATACTGAAATAGTTTGATTTTTAATTTTAGATGAAGAACTTCCTTCACCAACCCCAAGCAAGATTATACAGCTATGGCATTTTTTCAGAGACTCTTTTGAAAAGAAAGTGAAGATTTGATTAATTTCAATCAGATGTAGCTTAAAGCATTCCAATATTTATAGATTATCAAATTCCCTTTTCCCAGCTCTGCTTCTTAAGTGCAGAGCTCATCTCGTATGTAATATTAATTCTCATTATTCTTGGACGCTTATTCACTGAATTCTTGTGCAGACTCAGTTCACATAGGACCTGGTCTATACTTGCTGAAAATGAAGGGAATGTCTCATACTTGAATTTCAGATCATCTTTTCCTCAGAAGTCAGTTCATCCAGTGTGTGTGTAAATCCTTGCTATTGTTCCCCTGTGAAGTTGGTTTTTTTTTCCCCTTAAAACTTGTCTGGCAATGGATGCAATGTTTACCTGTTGGTACTAACTATGCATTTTCCTGATGGTTGTTGCTCCTTTTGAGTGCATCATATGAGAGTGCACTGTCCTGCTCTTTTGTTGTATTCTATGCCAACCCTGTGTCCAACTTATGGACGATATACTAAGTTAAATTTGCACACCCTTTTGCATTCTGCTATACATGTTTTACCATCATTTCTGTTTCCCATGTCCTCCTGTTGAATTGAGGTGAATACTAGCCACTATATAACACATAGGATTAGGTTGTGATAATCACTTTTTTACAAGCATTACAGAAAATGTTTTAAATGTTCTGAGAAGCTGATAGTCCAAACAAACAGTCTCTCTGAAAAATGATAAACTCTTACTTTTTGAAGTCTACATCTGGTAGCTGGTACTGTGCTCTGGGACTCCCTCTAGACAGGCTCTGCATGAGTCAAAACAGTCTATTTACTGTATTGTTGTGAGTTTGGATTACAAACTCCTTTACACACCCATATTGGTCAGTGAGTTTTCAAAAGCCCAAACTTTTTCAGACAAGCAATGGAGAAGTGCTTTTCATCTGTAGTTTTGCTTAAAAGCTGTGGTTGCCTTTGGTCAAGGTCAACCAATATGAAAGAAGTGGCCTCCTTTCTTGAGACCTCAGCAGAATAGATAGAAAAAAAAGATTTGCTCACTGAATCATAAGTTGTTTTCCACTTTGGGTTATGGAAGGAGGTATCAGCTGCCATGACTCATCCCATTTCACAGCAAATACATGTTATTCCACTTGCTCTGACAGGCTTGATCCAAACCACACCAATTCTGTCATTGGGTCTGGACATCAATGACTTGTGTGAATTAAATAAGGGAGTCCTGATTTGACAGCCTTTCTCTGATTACAAGCACACAGTGAGTCAGAGCTATAACAGAACAGATTTTTCCTCCTACCCTCTCTAACATCCCCCACCCTCATCAACCTTCATAACATCTGATTTATAGTGCCTGTTCTTTTGCAACTTTCATCTAATTAGCACAGGCATTGGGGTCAGTATTCTAACACCTGACAGGTGGTACAAGGGAACACGACAATTACAAGTGCAATTATCTGTTTTTATCTGCACTGAAAAATGTAGCATATAAAAATTAAAATAAAACCCCCAAGTGTTAGGATGAAAGTGAGAGGGTTAGGGGAGAGGCACCATCTTCAAATTTGAAAGGCCTAGGTTTGATGCTTGACTTGTTGAAAGTTTTCCTGGGCATCATTAGGTGATGAGTTTAATTGCCTTGAGCTTGAGTTTAGCTGGTTTATCTCATTAGGGCTAAATGTTCATCTCTTCTAGTGTATACAGACTTCGACCTAACAACAGGATTAGAGAAAGAGGCCCTTATCCTAAGCAGTAACTTAATATAAGCAATAATGCTATTAGCACAGTTCTTTTAAAAGTACTGGCTGCATCAATGAATAATGGTGTCTCTAAACCATTGCAACTGTGCAGGATCTTCCTGGCGACTTCCCTAGGGATCTGTATGCATCAACTTTTAGGATTTTTGTGTGAATCTGCAATTATGCAGTCTTCAATGTGAGAGTTATGGGCTGGTTGGCTGTAAATTGGGGGGGGGGGGGGAACAAACATTTATTTTTTTTTTCCCCGAGCACTGTGGTCTTCCAGTCATTTCTATATGGCATGTGGGTGGAGCTAACTTGTGTGTCCTAACAAGGGCGTGTAACTTTGCACCAAGTTGCCTACACAGGTGCTAAACTAAAATTGTGTGATGGAAAGGGTGTATTCATGTTAAGTTAATAATAACTAGTTAAATATGACTGTAAAGTACTGTCCTGAGATAACGAAAAGAACTGCACAAGGTAAGGGTTATTCCCTTTTATTCCTTACATTAAGGGAAACTATAATCTCCAGCTTAGAGGAAATTTAGGGCAAATCTATAAAGTCATCTTCAAGCTAAGCTTTGTAAATTCCAAGACAGGCACTTAGTTCAGTGTTCAGGCAGGGAGAAAAAGAGTTCACAGCTGGAAATGCTTGTTCTCTTCCACAAGATGCACAGAGAAGGGTAATTGATAGACTCCTTCAGGATAGGAATGGATTTTCTGTGTTAGTAAGTGTGAAGCGCAAGGTCTTCATCTTAGTGGGAGAATCTCTTCGTGCCAGTGACAATAACAACAAAGTCTCTGAAGACTAAATATGAATGCGAATATATCTTCTGTTTTTTCAGCATATTTGTAAGCATGTCACTGACTTGTGACAGACTTTGCTGTCTTTGAGGAAATAGCTAGGTTGGTGAGAACAGCCAAACTGTTCTAGTCTGGGACTAGTAAGTAATCCTTGAACCCTCAAGGTATGAACTTTTTTTTTTCTGTATAGCTCTTAAGTAAGAAATAGGAAACTCACTAGCTGATATTCAAGGTAGCATTAGCTCTCAGATCTACAATCTATGTCCATCTGTAGAGTTTTTTTTTCAATTAGGAAATAATGGTAATGGAAAACCCACTTCCTTCCCAGGTCCATAACCTACTTTCGAATGTAAATGTATGAATGAAAGTGGGAGTCATTCGTGATACTACAAAGCACTATATTAATAAGTCCATTTATTTCATTGAGGCTATTCTTCTACAAAGCAGTGTACCAAAGAGAAAGTCTGAGGTTAGTACTAGTGTGTTTAAAGACAAATGCAACCATAGGAATAACCCTCTCCATGATAGTTTTGTCCAAGTGTTCAAAAACTGCTTCCTGTAATATTCTTACATATACTAGCAAATAAGTCTTATGTTCATACTTACTGTATTGTGAATAAACAACACATAGCCTCACTTCATTCACTGAAGTGACCAAGAAGATCAAAACAAAGTGAAACAGTCATCAGCTATGCAAATGAGCAAGGCTCAGAGTGAATATACCTATGTTAAGTCAGTAATTTGATGGGTTGCTTTTTGATTAAGTTTCCCTGGGGGGAAGGAAAGGTTTAAATAAAACAAGATTCGAGGGGAATTTAGAATAAATAGTCATGTCTACTTTATCTCTGCCAGAGCCTTGGAAAAGTGGTGACTGCTGATAGAACAGGTTTTGGTGCAAGCAGGAAAGAAAAAGGACCATCTCCTTGATTGGTTTGAACCTTCCCATTGGCACTCTTTTCAGTCTTCCCCCTCCTGATAGCAATAGAGTCAGCAATGACTGCTCTTCCCTGCTGCTCTTCTCCAGCTTTGTCCTTTGTTTCTTTTTTCTGGGCAGAGCCATTTCAATTACACCGACTTGTGAAAGACGTGGGGTCTGGCAGGCTGTAACATCAAGCTACTTACATGTTGCGGTATCGTTGCAGCCACATTAAACGCTGAGTCCCTTAAATACTGAAATGCTGGTAGAATCAGGTGTCTGTCAAATAAGTAAGGTATTAGAAAAGACCTTTCTGAATAAGAGAACTGGTATTTTACAGGTCTGTAAAGGATTTGTCTTGGATGTCTTCTAGAAATGGCTAAATTATTTTTTAAGGTTTTTGGTCAGTTTTGATAGGAAAAAAACACATGAGAAAGTGCTTCTAGTGCTATGTCCAAGAATTTTTTTTAATTACCTTCATTTTTCAGGTTACATTATGCTTCTGTGCCTGATGCTTTGTTCATTTAACATTTAACCACCTGCCTTTGCAGTTTGAAAAGCAAATGGCTACAGGATCTCATTAGGACTATTAAGGTTAGGTTTTATAGTATAAACATATTTCAGTTGAGTTCAGAGTATTTAATTCTTAGCACATCTTTTAGAAAAGCAATATTGCACTTAAGTAATGGTAACTTGAAATGAGTACTCTACTGGACTGTTTGACTTCAGTGAACATAAACAACTGGAAGAAAAATTATTTATACCTCCTAATAGACTCTGAATATTGAAAAATATGTAGAGCTAATGAAAATAAATTCTTCCTCTTTCCCTTCTTCTAGGGAAATGTTATCCTTTTTTTTTCTTTCTTCATTCTGTCATATAAATGTGAATTCCTCCACCTTGGAATCCAATAAAGAATGCTTGGCCCTGATGATGAGACATGAAATCCTCAAAATATGCTGCTCCTGAATTCTGGTGACTATTCAGTTCATAATTGCCTATTGTTAGTGTAACACTTGAAATTCAGTCTTGAATAGACATGTATAGATCTTTCTACTGACTTCTGTCTTTGTGTTTACCTAGAAATGATATTTTAACAGAAAATTTGTATGTGTGCATACCTTCAGTTCTTTGTACAGAGAAAGATAATAAATTTAGATGTTGTAACTTTTTTAAAAAAACACACATCTTCACAATTACTAAAATAAAACAAAAAATGAGGTGGTGGGATCAAACAGTTCCCTGATGAAATCCATTCATTTCCATTTTTGTATTTGATTATTGTCTTCATTATACTTTTTTTTTAATTTTTCTTTTGGGGAGGAATATTTTTTTTCTAATATTTTGTAGCTTCAATCTTCTGTTTAATCAGACATTTATATTTTTTTCAAGATGAGTCATTCGGAATTTGACTCTTGCATGCAATCCTTTCCATGAATTTCTCTGATTTGTGACTTTCTATCATTTCTCATTTAATGGTGGCTAGTGTGCCCCTGATGCTCCTGCAATACTGAGAAAAAGACACTGTGATGAGCTATAGGAATTTGCTATGATCAAAGTCTCCCTGTTTCACTATATAATTCATGCATTAAATTTTTCTGTGGCGTGAGGGGTAGTCACTTCTTACTGATTATGCCCCATTTTAAGAATACCAAAGTAGTTACCTGGAAAGGGAGGTCATTAGTTACCCTTAAACCTTCTGAGCCTTCTGCTCAAGAGCTTGCTACTGTTTCTGGTAAGAAGAAATACTATATCTAGAAGGACCTTCATTCAGTCTGGTTTTCTTCTTTTCCTATTGCTTATTCTGTTCAGCCCTCTGATTCAGTGACTAATCTGTGTCTCAAAGTCAAAGAAACCAAACAGTGAGCTGCTTTTCCTCCCACTCTTTCTCTAATTCTCATCACTTTTAAGTACAGTATCACTGTCCTCTGTGTCCTTCAGACCTGTGGACTTCTTACAGTCCAGTCTGTGTCCAAATCTTGTTACTCCTTCCTCAAGATAAAATACAGTTTTCAACCACTCCATGTCATGCTGATAGGTACAGTTCTTTCTCTCTTTTATTAGAGATGGTTGATAACATGGGAAGTGTTGATTTACGGTGAAAGTCTACCTAAGGCAGAAAGAAAGGAAACTGAGGTTATTTTGATATACTAATGATAATGAAAAACACTGGTAGTATTCCTGATTTCAGGAAAGTCACTCCAAACAAGGAGACAGAGTCCCTGTTAGTAGAAAGAAAATGTATAATTTTTATCTGAAACTGAGATCAGGTTTGCTTGTGTTCAGGCTGAAAAAGCAGCTCAGAGGGACATCAGAGTCTGCTTTATCTGCTTCAATCTAGCACCTCTTGTCCATAGCTATTGCTTATTGGCTCTGAAAAGTACTTTCTTCCAAGCCATGAGGTCCAAAATCTTGTAGAACCTGGCATTCAAAGTTAATTCCCATTTCCTTTGAATGCTTTTATACTTGCAGACAGGTGTGTTTATATGTATACAAACATAAACAGCTATCTACACTTTATGTGTGTGTTTATATACAAATTTGAACCTACAAATAAATATAGTTATATATGTAGGTTATGTGGTAGCTTTCAGATGTTCATCCACAAAAAAAAAGTATTAAAAGCCTGTACAGAGCTAATAGAATATAATGTGATTCTCTGGAGACTGAAGGGTTTCTTTAGGTCTCCTCTACTCCCTCTTTATGAAGCAGTCCTCATTTCTGTGGGACTTGCTGCATTTAGCATCTCATCTGAAAAAGAATTCAGATACTAAATTTTGAACTCATGGGATTAGAATGTTTTAAAAGATTTTTCAGTTAAATCTAAGGCATTAAATATGCTGTCTACAGACTTGTCCTCTCTGTGAAAACTATTTTATTGTCTTATGCAGTAATAAAGATTTTAAATTACTGCAGCTAGTAAGCCAGCTTCTGCTGGTTCTTTCTGCACGCTTTTCAGAAGCAGGGAGAGTGACTTGGTAGTGCTTTAATTGCATTTTCCCCCCGCAAAATTGCTGACTCTGTCAAACCACAGAGGACTTGTCAAGGTAGGTTTTGACATAATGTTAAAGATATTCAGTTTATTGAATTATTATTATTATTGCTCCTTTTATCTTTCAATGATCTGAATCAAAACTGATCTTGTTTTGTAAACTGTTTTTATTGTTTCAATTTATTCTCTGTTTTAGAATGGAGTGGGAGGAGAATGGAATGACAACAAACAAGTATTCAAGATTGTAATTTTCACAAGATAGGAGGACGTGGGTTTTGGTTCTTCTTAGATGTAACTAACGTCTTTTATAAAATATGCTTTTTTTTTACAGAGGAATTGTTGTAAGATAGAATGTTTATCACATTATATCACATTGATGAAGATGAATATATAAATCAGACTTTTGATAATGAAGTGTGGTTACAAATATGCAACTTCCTATAAAGCAGTTAAGGTTAACTATTAAGGAAAACAGATACAAATGCTTGAATTGTCATGTTAAAAAATCCAGATGATTTTCCTCCTGCATGATGGGAAAGTAGTTACTACAGCAGAGTAGTGAAAATACAATATGAAATAAGTACATAAATGACTACACCAACATACTGACATGCTGTACTCCAGAAAACATGCAAAAGCCTTGAAACAGATCTTTGGAGCCACTGTGCCAGAGCCCTTCTGTGTACTATATCCACATATATATTGGTTGTAAATATCCCATGACTTACTTTGTTCATTCTTGTTGGCAAACACAGGGCTTAAGTGAAATGATCCACAACTACCCTTGGGTGTCTCTCATGCTTGCTTTTCTGGGCTTATACAATATCTTATTTTTCATCCCTATTCTCATTACCTTGCATTCTCTACAGGGAGCTGCACAAGACTCCTATTTGACAATAAGACAAATCCACTTGTGTTATTTTGGTTGTAGTGTCTCCTCCAGTGGTTTGTGTGCATATGTGTCATCAGGAAAAATACTGGCACAGGATGAACAGCGAAATACTGTTCAATTGGTATCTGAAGTTACTGCCATAAATATTTCCTATTACAGAGTCTTCTTTCAAACATGCCTTTTTTGGAGCATTTCTAATATATGTCCTTGCCTGTTCGTATCACCAATCCTATTTCATGTGCCTTGGCAGATTGACCATTGACCATGTAACAAGCAATAGAACAAGAGGAAATGGCCTGAAGTGGAACCAGGGGAGATTCAGGCTGGATATGAGGAAGCATTTCTTTACAGAAAGGGTTGTCAGGCATTGGAATGGCCTGCCCAGGGAGGTGGTGAAGTCACCATTCCTGGAAGTGTTTAAGAGGTGGTGAGATGTTGTGCTTAGGGACATGGTTTAGTGGTTTTGATAGGGCTGGGAGTAAGGTTGGACTTGATGATCTTCCAGCTGAAACTATTCTATGATTCTATGAATTTGCCCTTCGTTTTCATTATGAACTACAAAGTTTTGACATTAGTAAGGTTTTCATTTTTCTGTTCTAATACAAGAAAAAAATACAAGAGTTAATAGCAGTAATTGTTATGGAATACAACACTGCCTGAATTCAGAGAGGGAATCTCTAGAGGCTGCATCCTGAAAAGCAGAATTGTGTGACAGTCAGTCAAGCATCTTAATGCTAACCTTGAAAGTGAGCTAGAGTGGGAAAATGGGCTGAAAGAGGTAGTTTGGGATCAGTTCAGGTGATTCTACATCTCCTGCATTGGTACAAATCAATAGTAACATCGGTTCATTGTAAACACCAGAACAAGCTGGACCTGACAGAGTAGATGACTGAAAGAATCCGAAAGGAGAAATGTGGGGAATGACTTGGTTCTATTAGTCTGTAAGGTGGGTAAATTTTTTTATATTTCCCTCCCTCCACTTTTGACCTTTTTAACAAGGTCATTTGCATCACAGATTGCATTGTGAAGTGATAATCCTGAGCTTACCTCACTGACTGAAAGATAACCTGGTCGTCTGAAGTGACGTTCAGGTTGAAATAGGAGCAGGAGCTTGAGCAGTCTCTTAGGAAGCTTCACCAAAGGTAGAATTTGTGCCGTAATGGCAGAGGAGGAGGAGGGGGAGAACGGAGCTTTGTGAAAAAGGAGCAGAAAGCTGGGGCTGAAGATCACTTGCAGGTCTTTCAGTCTGCATCTCTGTTTCGTAAGAGGCGGATGTGTCTCTTGTGTCCTGTCCCAGCCCCCACTCCAGATAAGCTCACTTGAGGACTCACCTGGGTGGTGTCAAGTTCCTGTTGGAACTGAAATTTCAAACTCCTCAGCAGGCTGTAGGCTAACGACGACTACCACCAGCTGAAAATACCTGTAGACCTTGGCATTTTGTGCTTATATGAATAAGCAATGAAGCAAACAGAAAAGTTCAGGTTTTTCTGCCTCTTGGTGGTTGTTAGTATTTTATTTAGGACTAGTGAAGCATTTTCTGTGAGTGCCTTTCTAAGGTTATTCTATTTCAACAGCACTAGCAACATTACCATGTTCGAGCAGTGCGAATGTGGCCTATATGGATTAAATTCTCCTCTGCTTGGTGCTCAGGGGCTTGTGAGCATTCCTAAATCTGCTAATCTTCAAGCCTGTGACGCAGATACCCAGTTCACCATCACAGAACCCCCGTGGATAGCACTGATTGAAAGGGGGAATTGCTCTTTTGCTGAAAAAATTAAGGTGGCAGCCAGAAGGGGTGCGACAGCAGCTGTGGTCTACAACACACGGGAAAGAAGCAACAACACCGTCCTGATGTCGCATCTGGGTGAGTATCCCGCTGTGAAATGCTCATCTGTGATCATTCCTCTGAAGTTTCTCCCAGGGCTCTATTGCTTTAACTGAGAAATTTGATGGGGGGGGGGAATGTATTATCCAATTTGAGTCTCGGCTTCAGCGCTCGGTAAGAAATACCGAGCTGTAGCATCCTGAGCTTGGCATAGTATAGCCAAACTGGTGAGGCTCTGAAGTTCATACTGGTTTTCACTTGCAGAGCATGCAAATTATTTTAGACAGTAAGGCAGAGAAACCCATAGCGTCTGCTTTGAAGGCACGAGTTTCTTTTTTTTTAGGCTAGAGGACAGAAATGAACCTACAAGTGCCTTCAGCATAGGTATGTGCTTTGCAGATTGCAAGTCAAAACTTGCTTGCCTTTTTTGTTGAGGTTTTTTTTTTTTTCTAAATTCCTCTAATTCTTTCTGAGTAGCGACAGGTCTCGGTCTCTCCTGGGATTTCCTTAATTCCTTAAAGAAAGGTTAGACAAAAGGATTGTGATCTCCCATCTGTCCCTAACAGCTATGGATCTATCATTGGGGAAGAACTGAAAAGCTGGCTGTGATACTGTATTGCTTTGGGTTTATTTCTGTGTGTGCTGCTCTAGGTCAACCGGTCTAATAAGCCTTGTAGTACAAAACATACACATACAGAGCTAATGCTGTGAAATACACTCTCATGGAGCTGCACTAGGTATCCTTTGGCTTAAGCCTTGCTTGTCTGACTTTGTGAGCAAACAGTGACCTTTAATCCGGCGGTGAGCCAGCATTTTACTGACCACTTCCCTGTGCTGGTTTGGGTTGCCGTTTCAGGAAGTTTCTAGCTGTGGAGCCCACACCTGAGCAGTTCACCAGAGCTGGAGGACACCAGCTGTAGAGCAGAGTGGCTCAGAAGCTCAGTTATGCCCCTCTAGGAGCATCACAGGTGCTTTATGAACCCAACCACCCTGGGAGGCTCAGCTCTGAAAAACAACCAACCATCCTAAACAAGCTATTGCACAACACAGTAAAAAAATGTGCTGCATGGCACTGAGAGTGCGGTGGCTTTTTGTAGTACGCAGCCAACTTTGGCTCTCCTGATATCATAATAGAACTAATGTTTCCAAATGCAGCGTAAATGTTTTGCTGGAAATGTGTAGCAAATAATCCCAAGGTTTTGTCCTACTTCTAGAGAAAGTGATTTAGACATGTCAACATTCACTTGCTCTGTTTATTTGGGTTTGGAGCATGCCAGCTCATACTGAGGCTGGTTAACTAAAGAAATAATTGTACTGGGTTTATGTAGCTGCAGAATCGGTGCCAGCTGCTGGTGGCCTCAGCTGGTCCAAGGCATGAGCAGAGTGGGCATAGGCAGCCTGTTGCTCCAGAGGTCAGTGGAGGAGAATGGGATGGAACTTCGTTTAGACACTCTGGGTAACTGGGATGTCACAAACCCAACAGTTAGACTAGACTCCAGAAATAAGATACCTGTTTAGGATGAGCTCTGAAAGCAGACCCTAAATTTTCAAATTTTTTTTCTAAAACTAAAAAGATTTTTTTAAATCTTAAGAGCAAGATGTATCACCCCATATTGTATTTCATGAGATATGATGTCCCATCTTTTTTAGTTTAATTAATTTATTTTTCTAAAAGACAAACTGTGATTTTTATAGGACTATTTCCTATAGTTGTTCTATAGGACTAAAGTGGATATTACCATCTATTTGGTGGCAAAGAGGGTTTATAAATCAGTGCAGTAGTCGCGTGTTAAACATGCTGAGGGCAAAATACTTCAGTGAGATGAGCTCTTCATCTAATTAGTATAGAAGAAGCATCTTCCCTCTGTATTTGTTTCCCTCAGCACAAAGTGTGGAGCTGCATGTTCTTCAGGTAGAACAAAAAAAGCCTCAGAGAGGGGTGGTCATTGCAGCACAGCACTTAGAGCAAAACACTGCTTGGGGATGGTTTCTCTTTTTTACAGCAGAGTTGGTCACAGGGCTGGGGAAGGGGCTCTCCTATTTAGCTAGAATCTGCCAATGGTTGCATCATCCATAGAGGTCTGGAGAGACTTGGGGGTTAACCCTCTCTGCCATTTTGGGCAGGGGACCTTTGGAGATGAGACCCTGTTGGCAGAGCAGCAAGAGAAAAGTCTGTCCTGCTACTGCCAGGAGCTGAACAAGGAGCAGCAGCATGCGGGGTTATCAGCCAGCCCTGACATCTTCAGTCATCCATCTGTGTTGCTCTGCTCCTGTGCAGGGCTATAGAAATCCCATCTCCTTGGTCATTTATTAGTCCTTGGGGCCATGGCTGCAGTCTCAGAGAAACACTGAATCCTGGGTTGGAAGGCACCTCAAGGATCATCCGGTCCAACCTTTCTCGGCAAAAGCGCAGTCGAGGTAAATGGCCCAGCACCCTGTGCAGCTACAAGTGTCCAATGTTGGGGGAAATCGCTGTTGTCTCCCACTGAGCTCCTCCCTTCCTGACGACTTGGACATAAAATCAATACAGCCTTCTAGAGACCCTTATATTCTGTCACAACAGGACGACGTTATGAGTGTATTTCACATCGTAAACCACCTGCTCAATCTTACAGCAACGAAACAGTTTGTTCTGGGCAAAGTCCAGGCGTTCAGGAAATACTGGTATTTTAATGTTGCTGGCAAGGAACAAAAACTCCCCTCTTGGGGGTGATTCCTTCATCCTTTACTGCAGTTCCTTTTACCTGTCATCACTTTTACCTGTTACTGGATATTGGTTCATTGTTACACACGCACATAAGATAAAACTAGTACACTTGTAGCTTTTACTATCAAAAATTTTAGATGTCAATATAGTAGTAAGAACTTCCCATTCCTCTCCAATTACACAAATCACTGGTGTGAAAATGCTCTGCTTCAATCTGAAAGACTTTCTGTAGCTGTTTGTGTCTCATTTGCATGAAGTTAGCTTGTTCCAGTGGTACATATAATATGTTTTTGCTAGAAGAAAAATACCTTTTTTAGTAGTTCCAGCACTTGCTTGATCTGCTCTGGAAAGGAAATGGAATATGCATCTGTAACACAATGTTTCCAGCACCACTCCTTGAAACTTAAATGGAAATTCCAGGAATTATCAAGTTTTTGAAACACAGCCAAATTTAAACAAGGTATTTGGGGGCCTCTTTTTTTTTTAGTACCAAATGCCAGAGCAGAAACGGTAGCAGAGTATCGGTGCTCTGCAGTCACAAAACGGCTGGTTTGGGCCCATGCTTTGCAAGCAGTGCTGGCACAGGCAGGTAGAGGGGCTTTTATCTTCTTGTCACTGTGATTTTATTTTTCCATTTTTCCCTGTTCATTTAAAAAAAAAAAATAGGAGACTGGAGATAGTATAAAAACTAATAATAGTGAAATTGAAACACCATTATTGTTGCCGTTTGGATACTAGTCCAATCTAGCAGCTAAGCTAAAACATCAAGTGTGTTCTGAAAGGTTTTTTCCAGGGGATTTACTAAGACGCAGTGAAAGGGAACCCTTACTGGTTAAAGCCTCCAAGACTAGAACATTATCCTGGCAAAGCTGCTGTACAACAGGAGCAGGCAGATAGCTCAGTTTGTCTGTACAACAGAAATAATAGGCAATCCAGACAATAATTGAAAGAAAAAATTGTTGTGGATCTGCATTTCCTTCCAACTTGTTTCCAGGATATTCTGTAGCCTCAAAGTCCAACTTTTGTTATCTCAGATGTATTCTGAGATACGATCTTATCAGCTGTTTGTGCAATACCTCTTATAAACTTCTGTGTTAAATGACTGACGATGGAGTTTGGTTTTATCCTTTGTTTTGAAAGCTGGTGTAAAATCTTGCTCAGGTTCCCCATCTTAACTTTCTATCATTGCTTGTTTGATCTTCAGATTCGTTTGTGTTTTACAGCACATTTTCAGTCATCCCTGTTGACTATAGAAAAAGACAGGCCCTCTGTCCTAGCTTTGAGCAGCCTGGGGGACCTGCATGTGAGAATAAATGAACATCCATGGAAAGCAGCTGCCATGAACTACCTTTTTCATGTATTCCTTGTGAAGTGGCTCTGCTAACAGAAGTTCAGATGCCTCTGTGAAGTCAATGCTCTCATAGCATAGACTAAATTCCTCCATTTATTGCCTGAGAAAATTGCCTGTGTCTTCATGTCTCTGACGCAGTGAGAGGTGTGGATACAGGAAGGGAAGCAGCAGGAAGGGCAAAGCACACAGCCCTTCACCAGTGAGAGCCATCACTGCAAGGAGTGGCTGGGAGGAGCTGGGGCAGGTCCGTCTGGAGAAGGCTTGAGGGGCTCTCATCCATGTGTACAAATTCCTGATGTATCAGGTAGGGTAAATATGATGGAGCCAGACTCCCCTCAGTGGTGCCCAGTGAAAGAAATAGAGGCAATGGGCAGAAACAAGAAAAAACTTCTCTGGTGTGAGGGTGGTTGAACAGTGTGGCAAGTTGCCCAGAGAGGTTGTGCGGTTGCCATCCTTAGAGATACTCAAAACCTGACTGGACACAGCCCTGCTTACAGCCCAGTTGGCCTGTCTGATCTCCAGAGCAGACAGCTTTTTCCTTCCAGAAAGGTTCCTGAGCAGCCATAAAACCCACTGTGGACTGTGCTCACCTCCACAGAGTAATGTGTTCAGGTCTGGGATTTTCCAGAGCCCCCAGAACATGGAGCCAGCAAAGCCCAAGACATCATCACACTGACATTTAATATTGTTTTTCTAGCTTCTAAGGTAATCAGTGTGATGAACATTGGCTTTAATTCAGGTGACTACTATTGTGACCCACTTGTTCATTCATAAACTTGGTAGTGAACGTAGACACGGAGCCCAGATTCTGCTTCTCTGGAAAATCAGCGGAATATTTGTCCTGGGACTATAACATGGCTCTCTCGTGACCTTTCTTGGTTACCAAAGCTCAGGAGAGGCTTTGCAAAACCACAGAACTGGGAAAAGAAGCCAGTCTGCTGGCTAACCATTTCTGCTGAAAAGGGAAAGGTGGCGACCTCTGTTTCACCTGCTGGGAACAAACAACGAAAGAAATACTTGCGTCTAAATGAGTCAATCAATCTGGCTTCTAGTTAAAAACATGCAATATACTATAGAACATGCACAGCTTTCCTCAGTCACTCATCAGTGTAACCTCGCTTATCAGTCATGCCATTGCCGTTGAAGTTATGTCGGGTTTTACAACCCAAAACTGAAGAGAGGAAAAAATGTAATGGTGGAAGCCTGATGGTCACCTGCAGATAGGAGTGAAGTAAATCTTTGGGGGCACTGCAGAATGAGCGTCAGCTCCTGATGCCTCTTATCCACATTCACATTGCTGTGAAACACCTCAGAGGGATCAATGAAAGCCAACAAGGCAAAATGTGAACTGCCTGAGCATAACCCCCTGAGCAAGAAGCAGGGTGTAAATAGATAAGAGCAAAATGCTCAAGAAAAAATGAGTTTAAATCTGATCTCCTCAGAGGTTCCTGTTTGTTTGAGGGGTTTCTCAGGATAAGACTGAGAGCTTGGAACCGAGCTGGATTTAAGCACTTCATGCATTGCTTCTAGCTGTATTTTGGGATGGTCCCTCCTAGTGAAGCACAGAGAATATGGTGGAGATCTTTTTTCCAGGAGTTCAGTGCACAGACACCCCGGGGAAGAGATGGGTTTGGTTGCATTTATCACCTGAGAGGATTTAAAACCATTTTCTTGCTTCATTGAAGATCCTGAACTTCAGGCTGTGCTGTGTGCATTGTGGCTTTGGTGCTGATGGCAATGTAGGAAAGCAGAGCTGATTGCTGGCCCTACCCAGACTGGTGCATGTGTAGAAGCAGGACAGCAGATGCTTGAAGTAAATAAGTTCTTTTGTGAGCAAAACAACCAAGAAAGTGGTATATTTGTCCTAACACCTGACTCTGTGTTCTTATATGCTCTCTGACTCCACGTGGGTAACGTTTACCTCTTTTCCTCCTTCCTGCCCCTGTGATTTCACCTCTGTTCCCACCACAAGCTTGAGAATCCTCTTGCTTCCTTGTTCCTTGAACTAATAAAACCTACTTTCTCATAGTAGGGCCTCTCCCTGGGCAGAGGCAATCAGGAGCTGGCAGCCCAAAGGCAGCACGTGGTTGCTAAAACTCAGGTTTCCACCTCTCCTAAGGGACTTGCAGGAACTTATGGGGGTTTCTGTCCTCTAATCAGCTGCTGATGTTAAAAAAACTTGTGAGAAATTTCTCCTTGAATTTTCCAAGCTTTCAACTGAGTTTGGCTGAAATTGGTCAGTGTAGGCAAGCGGGAACATTATTTGTGGGGAGGAGATGGGGAATCACAGAATTACTGAGGCTGGAAAAGACCTCTGAGATCATCAAGTCCTGCCTATGAAGGAGAAGGGATGAGGACAGAAAGGGAAACTGTATGACTGCATACCTTCTTTCCTTTGAAAACCAAACCAAAAATGAGCCAACTTCAGATTTTGGAGGTGATCTAAGCAGCAACTGATCACAGGTTTTCAGAATGTATTTTGGATACAAATTTCACTAAGTCTCTTTTGGGATCTGCCTTCTGTTTCTTTTAAAATTCTTACTGCAATTAAGTGTCCTGACAATTTCCCTCCTGGTCCAGCTGGCTTTCTAACCAGGGATTTATATGGGGCCTTTACAGACAAAAAAAAATAAAATTAACATCTTAAACCTTCCAAAATCAGTGGAAGTGTTTTGTTCAATCTCAGGGGACTCCAGACTGTGCCATTTTCACATCTGTCCTGGTTTGAGTGAGAACAGAACTAATTCTGTTCAGTGATTTTACTTTTCAGCTCAGTTCTTCTAACTCACTGCACTTTCTGATGTTAGCAGCCTGTTCTCACAGACAGTGTCTGCTTCTGGCAGTGATAACACCTCATGTTTAGAGTTACTACCAAGGGTTGGTGTGCAGACCAAGGCCACTGCTGGATCTTGTGAACCACATTGGGGGGTGCAGAAAGGGAAAGGCCGCACCTGCAGGGAGGAGTGGACAGGACAGGTGACCCCAAACTGACCAGCAAAGGATTCCAGCCCATATACAGCATATTCAGCTTAAGGCTGAGGGATCAGGAGGGTCCCACTGGATCCTGCTCGGCTCAGTTTGGGTCGTGTTAACGAAAAAACCCAACCTGAAATACAAATCTTGTTTGTAAATAAATCGAAGAGACCTACAAATATTACTTGCTATGAATACATTCTATTTCATGCTCGGAGAAGGGCTTGCAGGCAGTGGACTGCCCTCTTCTCACTGTTCTCCCAAGCCGTGGCCATGAGCATCTTTGCATCCGTTGAGCAAAGACACAAAAGTCACAGAGGAAAAAACATATGTGGTTTACAGTTTCTTCCATCTGAAGGGGGGGAGGCAGATATTGGAAGGAGCGTGTACTGGAAGGCGTCACTAAGTCTAAACCACCGTGCAAGGTCTTTGTCCTCTCAGGCTGGGAGGAGCTCTGCCCCTAGCTCCTGACTTTGCAGTTCAGGCCCGCCATGCTTTGAAGCTATGTGCCAAAAATAAATCTCAGAAAAAAAAAACCAAAAAAACCCACAAAAGTATGTCCTAAACCAAATCGTTTAGTCTAGAACTGATCTTTG
>WTSP01027920.1:8666-32773 GCA_025331215.1 Actenoides lindsayi | reverse complement strand
TGAGCACTGGCAGTCATAACATGGGTGTGTTATCAACACCCTCCAGCTCCCAGTACTGCAGCATGAGGGCTGGATGGAGAAAAGCAGCTCAGCCAGACCCACTACACTTGTGTACTATTTAACCTCTGGTTTTAGTATGAAATTCAAACTAAGGCTCAGACTGAGGGATGGAGGTTAACTAATGTTAGTATAAAATGTGTGGTGCTGTAGTTCTGCTAGATGTTACTTTAGACACGGGTCTTGGTTTCCGACCAAGTTCATGACTGGAGCTGAAGATACTCAGAGCACAGTGGGTGTCAAAGCACTATTTATCCCAGCAGAAAACTGGGAAGGATAAAGTTTACATAAAAATGTTAATTGTTGTTTGGAAACAGAATGTGAGTTTGTGTGACTCCTTGACAAGATCTCTCTCAGAGGTAATTGAAGATATGGAGGAGGAGGATGATGACAGAGTTTTAAATCCCTTTTTATCCTTTCATAGGGACATGGGTTCCAAAAGCCATTAAAAAAGGGAATAAATACAGAGAAAAAGCTGCACAGAAATAATTATTTCTGCAGTGCACAGTCCCAGTGGAGAAATAGGCTAAGTATGTCTCAAAGTATATTTATATGCAAAGGTTTGATAGTTTGAATGAAAAATTTTGTTACTGAAAAATGAGTTTGATTTGTTAATAAAAAGGAGGCTTCTCATTTAGTTTTATTATTAGTTCAAAGAGCCAAACAGTTAAGCTTCTTCTTCTACCCCCTTTATTTCCTCGCTTTCCCTCCCTTACCTTTTTCATTTCTTATCTTTGTAATTTTCTCAGAGCTGGAGTAGTTTAAAGAGAAAATGAATTGCTTCATTTGGAGTGAGAGAAATAGAGAAGCAGGAAGGAAAAACTTGATCATTGTTTTTCACTTCAAAATCTGTTTCCATTTTTTAACATAAAAATTTCAATTCAAATGGAAATGTACCATTCAAAAACTTGAGGAAATGAGGCAGGTTTTTTTTTCCCTCCTCTCCAACATTTATTTTACTGTCTCTGTAATGCATATATCATCATGCTAGAAGTCTCTGCCGTTTAGCCTGCTAAAAGCAGTGGACTCAAACCCCTTTTATCAGATAGTGGATTCAGCCTTGTATCGCCAAAGTGACTGGAGATTTGTCAGCATCATTTTAGCATGCTGGCTTGATCAGGTGATGCTATAGAGATTCCTACTGCTGCTCTACATTACCTTTCATGTCTTGCAATTTGTACTATTCATGCAAATTGCTCCCAATGATGGTATTCAAAGCCAAATTTAAACATACTACTAAACCATGGGAACATAGCACATAACAAGCTACAAAGAAATCCAAGAAGTATTGGATCATATGATCATCTCTGGCTCAGAAATACCTAATGAATGGTAAATGCAGTTCAGTTCAGCTAAATGTTGAATAATGAGCTCAGAAACAATGATGAAAGAAAGCTGATCTGATGAAAGGGTGGCAGCACAGTGAGGAATAAATGTGGGAGTTATTAAAGGCATGTCTCCTAAAACTTTGGAGCAACAATTTAGACTTGTGGCAAAGGAGCAGCTTATGCAAAAGAAATATGCAGCCAGAATAAAGCA
The DNA here is from genome assembly GCA_025331215.1 of Actenoides lindsayi. NCBI lineage: Eukaryota > Metazoa > Chordata > Aves > Coraciiformes > Alcedinidae > Actenoides > Actenoides lindsayi. The sequence continues at coordinate 31,177 of WTSP01027920.1, read as the reverse complement.
AGCCATAGGATAGAAGATGTTTACATGGACTTTGGTAGCGGTGGACTGAGATAATTTCCCTTCACAGACTGGAAAAATTACTCAAGTGTGAGGCATAGGTTAATGTTATATTTTAGCTTGCAAATTTTATCTAAATCAATAGGGAGCTGTCAGTCAGATTAATGAAGAGTTGTAACACCTTCCTTGGGAGGAAGGCTAGAATCATCATTAATTATAGGCTAAGTTGGTCTCAAGGTAGCTCATAACCCTCCAGTTAGTACCACCTATGTGCTTTGTTTGGCATGGAAGAGAGTGGGTCACTTTGCAGTCCTTCCACCCTTGCTCCCAGACCAATTTAGGTATAAATCCAGTTATGCCCTTTTTCTAAGTAAGCAGTATGGGCATCACCTGCATGTTCTCTATCTTTTGTGTCTGGCCCCCTCTCCCTGGAGAGTTTCCTGTTCTGCCACCCAGAGCCTCTTAGTTTCCTCCCAGCACTGAAAAACAGAGGTATGCATTTGTGTGAGGAAATGTTCTTCAGCTTTGGGATCCAGAAGCATCTCTCCAGCATGCAGAAAACTTTCAACAGGGCAGGGATTGATCTCTCACTGGTTGTATGGCAGGCTAGAAAAGCTGGGGGAACATGGTAGTGAGCTTCCCCATCTGATGACAAGAAAAAAGTGTATTTGGGGCAGATATTCACACTAAGATGGCTTAGTTTATGCACTTGGTTTAGCCTCATCCAAATAATCTGGGAAGATTTGGTATTTCCATTTAGAATGAGATGTAGCACCCAGTCTTCAAAAACATTTTGTTGTTCAAATAGGAGGTTTATTTTTATTTTCTTTTTCTTTAGGAACTTTCTAAACAATATTTGGTCAAAATTAGTATTTCTGTGAAAGTATTTTGACCAGTTTTAGATATTTTCATTACAGCTTTCTTCAGTGAAGCACTTTCAGTTAGAGAAATTATTTTAAATTGTGTTAAAAGTCAGGTGTGCAATTACAAATGAATGCACCCTGCTCTGCTGAACGCTGGGTAGGTAAGAACAGCTCAGTGGGTGTGAAACACTAACACATCAACATTTGACAATCGTTTATATTCTGGTGCCTGCACAGATGACCTGCTTGCAGAATCGTACTGAGTGTGCTGATTCTGTTTCCTGTTCAATGTCAAGACTACAGCAGTGGGGAAGGAAAATGAAGATTGGAAATCATAGGCAATGGAGTTGATGAGGCAGTCTAAATTATATTGCAAATGGTAGTAGGGAGGGCAGAAGCAAAGAATGGAGCATAGTTGGGGGGGGGGGGGGGGAAGCAACGTAAGAATCTCTTTGCTGTGCTTCTCTCCTTATACTCTGATCCTGTGATAGGTCTCTGTGAGAAAGTTATTTATGCAAACCCATATTTTCTATATGGTCTGATTAATGCTGTTTCAACACTTGCTTTCTCTGAGAAATGTGTGCATCTCCATTCAGTCTGTTAGAGGCTTCAATGTATTTGAAGTGAAGCAACATGCTCTTAGCAAGGGTTAAATAGATGCCAGCAGATTAGCACTTAGTTTGTCAACCCCAACGTGCTCTATAAGCAATTTCTTTAGAAGCTTTAAATGCAGAAAAACACAGCTCTATATTAGTGATCATTCCCTTTCTTTCACTGTTGTCTTTTGCTTGTCTTGTAGGTGAATGAACTGTGAGCAAAATTGCTGTCCACCTAAAATATCATTTGCTCTGCATGGTGCTGAATGAATAATTTATTGAGCTGAGTACAGCAAGTCTAAGTACTTGATCGGATATCTTTGACTACTTGGATGGATAACAGGGAAAGCTGAATAAACTTTTTTCCATAACTTTTAGTGGTGGTATAAACCTAAAATTAGTGAAACTGTTAGACCTCCTAGCTCAGTGTAGTCTCTGGTGTGAGCCAGAAGGCAGAGAATATTAGTGTTTGGTGTAGAATTTATTCAATCAATCTTCCAGTAACTGTATTTTAAGCCTTTTTTTTTTCTCTCTAATAAACTTAACACTGCTCTTTGCACATGGGATTGCAGGCAGTTTTTGTTTGTTTGATTTTTGTTTTTTTTTCTTTTTCAAATGTGTGGAAACTTCTGACATTATTTGATGTGTTATATTTATCAGTGCAGTGACAGTGTTTGTGTCAGTGATGCTGTGTATGCTAAAATGCATGTCACACAAAAATTATTGATCCTTTCAAGAAGCCCAAATGATTTTTAGCTTTGCCTCAGGCTCTATTAGCAATGTGGAAAATTGAAAAGGGCTTTCAAGAAAAAAATAACGTAAGATTGAAACTGCAACCGAAGAGCTGTCAAGTGGAGAAGTACTTATGAATTATAATGAGCATGATCTAAAGATGACATTATCCTTTAGGAGTTTGGTTAAATCTTTCTTATGACTCACAAAGGTCCCTTAGACCAAACAAAACCAAAATAAGAACAATTGTAGGAAATGTATTGAGAGGCAGTGCACATTAAATACAGAAGACAGTACAGTATGATATGCAGAAGGGACAGGGGTGGAAGAGTGCAAAAGGAAAACTCCAAATTATGATGCTGGCAGAGGGATTCAAGGTACCTTCAGCAGAAATTTTCATATGGATGCAAAGTTAATTTTTTTTTTTCCCCTCACACTTTTGATGTATGTTCAACATTGCCTCCAAAACATCACAAGAATTTTCACATTATGCTTCTCCATTTGTGTCCAAGTAGACATTTAATTCTGATTCATGTTTTTGATGGAAGGAGAGACCATTTCTGCCACTGGCTGACTTTGTATATCAAGTTCTGTATTGCACTACCTCTGGGCTCAATGGAAATTTGTTCCTTTCTGAAGGTTTCTTGAACGCCTTTCACAAGGTAGCATGTTAAGAGAAATGCTAGCATTCACTTGTAGTAATAGGAAGAAAAATACCATTACTGTGAACTGTATGACTGGACTAGAGGGCTACAGTGGGGCTACAGGCCACTGCTTCCAGAAACTGGCCATAAGTATGACTCAGCAGTATTTGAGGTGGAGGGAATTGTTTTTCTCTTCAGACTGCAGAAATTTTTTTTTAAAGTATTCAACCATTCCCTATAACTTAAAAAAATGAAACAAAGCAAACAAAAAAAAACCCCACCACAAAACAACAACAAAAAACCCACAAACAAAAAAACCCCCACAACACAACCCCCAAACAAACTAAAACCAAGAAACAATAAAAACACAGAAAAGAAAAACTAAACAACACAACCCCACAAAATAAAAAAAAGGTGCACACACACAAAAAAACCAAAACCAGCCCCGCAACCCTAAACCCTGGTAAAAGATTTAGAAAGCAGATTTTCATTTACCTTGATACTTAGGAGTGCTCTCACCTTTGACAGAACAAGTAGATTTTTTTGTTTGGTTTTTTTCTTCAATTGCTCCCGTATTGACAGAGCAGATGAGAAATGCAATGAACAGCAGGTTCTAAAGCATTTCTAGGATCAGAAGAATGATTCCATCAAAGTTGTACTTTGGTGCTACTACTACCACTTGCCTGGATATCTTCCAGGTTATATCTGTGTCGGTTTGCTGCCAAAGAAAACTGGTTTTACTGTTGTCAGCACTGTGGAGATTGTGTGGATGCAGAAAAGCACACTGTATTTTTCTCAGCATCCATGCATTTCATAATATATATACATGAGAAAAATCACTGGCAATGAGCTATATGAAGCAAGAGAGGTCTAGCGCTTTCCAGATTCAAAATCAGTATGCGAGCAGTCGGTTAGAAAAGTCTTATCTTAACTTGTAAGTTATCATGCAATCCACTGAAGAAAAATAAATGCATTAGGAGCAGCCTTTACCACCACCTCTCTGAGTACATATCAAGTACTGACATAGACTTCTAACACAGTCTAGTATTTTCTGATGATGTTTCCTCCCCCCATACAAATGTGTATTTCATTCATGACTAATACATGAACTCGTGAAGCACCCATATTTAGACAGCTATACACTGAATTAATTGAAACATGATTGTTAAAAACTTGCCCAGAGACATGATATTACTAATTAAACTGTGATGCATAAGAAGTAGTGCAAATCAGTTTTATTTTACATCATTAAATATCCCAGTCAAAACATCTAGTAGTGACTGATTGCATTCCTGCATGATCTCTGTTAGCTTTGCTTTTATGTGAAAGAGGGACAGGGTCTGGCCACGGGTGTTTGCTTGGAGGGGTCACTTGAAAGGGATTTGGTGTTTGGTTTTCCTTTTGCCATGTGGAATTGTTTGGCACTTGTTTGCCCCATGGGAAGCTGCAGGAATACTGAGGAGGGGTCCAGCAGTCTGTTGTGGCTGTTGTCAGGCACCTGGCCCTGCCTTGTCCTTCTCTTGAGGGAACTGAACCTCGTGTGTCTGTCTGTACATATGAACAGAACAGCCTCATGGTTCTCTCTGTGTGCCCACACAAATATATGTAGTTATGAAACTAAACATTTGGGTCTGAATTTTAGAATTAATGTCCCAGCAGATGTGAAGAATATGAATCGCTTCCTTTTCTGCTTTGTTTGAAGAGGGTCTTCAAGAAAAGACCTTGTGTTGATGTCTTCCTTGTGAGATGTCTGGCTGGCAGTATTCACTCTGACCAGTTGTAATACTGAAGAAATGTAGTTGAGAACTGACATTTCTCTAATCATCAAAACTTAGACAGATGCCTTGTTTAAGGAACCTTTTAAGCTGAATGAGATCATATGAATGTAGCACTCTTTTTTAATTTTATTTTATTTTTTTAATTTTCATTATTGTAACTATTTTTAATTTAAAGGCAAGTTTCCTGCAGGCTTGATTACAGTGTATGTGAGATAAAACCTTCCATTTTGTTGAGATAAGTGCTTTTAAAATACTGTCTGCCTTCAGCACAGTGTTTTTCCCCTCACATAACTCTTCATCCCTTTATATGGAGTAAGTGCCGCTGTTTTAAAATACACTGTCTCCTTTCCAGAGGGTAACAGGACAAAAATCTCTTATTCAGAAAGCTTAGTAAAGCACCTTCTTCAGACATTGAATTCCACTTAAGACTCATAGAATGGTTTAGGTTGGAAGGGACTTTAAAGATCATCTAGTTCCAATCTCTTTGCCACAGACAGGGACACCTTCCATTAGACCACATTGCTCAAAGCTCCATTGAGCCTGGCCTTGAACACTTACAGGGATGGGGCATCCACAACTTCTCTGGGAAACCTGTTCCAGTGCCTCACCATTCTCATAGTGAAGAATTTCTTCCTAATATCTGATTTAAATCTACTATCTTTGAGTTTAAAGCCATTACCCCTTGTTCTATCACTACATGCTCTTGTAGAAGGTCCTCCCCATCTTTCCTATAGTGCCCCTTGAGGAACTAGGAAGGCTGTGTGCCCAGAACCTTCTCTTCTCCAGGCTGAACAACCCCAGCTCTCTCAGCTTATCTTCATAGGAGAGGTACTCTAACTCCCCGATCATCTTTGTGGCCCTTCTCTGGACTCACTCCAACAGATCTACATTAGGACATAATCTCAAGCTCAGGGAAAAATGAGGTCGTCTTGCCAGGCTTTATCTTATCGCTTGGGAAGCCTTTATCAGGGTAAATGGATAGTGTGGTAATTACATTTCTGAAACCTTTCCCCAGTAGAAAATTATTTCTTTCCTGATTAAAACTTGGTTCTCCTGATACAGGCTTGCTGCTAGGAAATAATTTTGAAACAGCTGCCAGCAGTTGTATCATTTAATCTTTCATTTTCAAGGCCACTTTAAATCATGTTCATAGTTAGGACTTTTCCAAATCCTACTGTGTTGCCTAAAAACAATGAACTTCCAAATCTTGAAGGAGCAATATGGATGATTTTCGCATGATCTGTTAAGCATGGCCTGACAGCAGTATTGAAGGCTGCTTGTTGTCCTGACTGCACTTTGGAGGAGGAAAGAAAGGGGATAACTCTTCCCTGCAGGACAATTGAGCTGGCTGGAGCAAATGGAGGGAGAAGGACAAGCAGGTGGAGAATGTACTGGGGAAGCACAATCGTGTATCTGCAAATACCATATGCCGCCAGAAGGGCAGTTATGAGACACACAGCCATGCCCTAATGGGAATACAGGCTTTTTCTGGGAACCTAGATAAGACAGTGAAAACGTTTGTAACAGCCGTGGGTAAAGTTTGTTACGTGCTGGACTGACAAGATGCCAAAGGAAATAACTTGCCTGTTTAGGACACTGGAAACATGGTGAGATTTGTTAGCTACTGTCTCTAAGATTTCTTTACTTTGAAGTTTTTTGTTCTAATTTATCTGCAAATAAAAAAATTGTGGAGATACTTTAGTGAGAAGAGGGCAGGCATGCCACCAGGTACACCTCTGATCTCACTATGGTGGGATCCTGTTAGAGTAGCTTTCCCAAGGCTGTGTGTGGAGACTTTGACCTTGAGGGGATTTAAAAGTCCCATGGGCCTAGGTCTTTGCACACGTTTGTTGTAATCCTGCTTTGAATTCTTGTGTGTTTCATTCTGCTGCTGCATCTTTTCAGTAGTCAGGATCGAACTTCTGAAGATGGGCCCTGCCCTTGTCTGTAGACACCAGTGCGGAGGGGATAGAAATGCAAATGAAGGGCTAGGGGCACTGGGGTCTGGCCTGGCTGGCGGCTCTCACACTGCTTCCTGATAATTTCCTTGTGGAAAAGTTCGCGCATCATGAAAATCAGCATCAGCCGTGCCCCAGGGAAACCCTTGTCAGCTTATCTTCTCTGCCAAGGTGAAGCTTGTTCTTTCTAGCTGCAAAAATTGTTTCAAGATAAAAACTTTTGTTTAAGCAGCTTTGCTGCTAATGGGTTTTGAACATACGTACTCTGTGGAATGATCGGAAAAGTACAAAGGGGTTTCTCCTGTTAGAATATATGCTGGCTTTTAGTTTCAGGTACATTCCCCAAGTCTTAACCTCTGTTCCTACCTATTTTTCATTCACACATCTACTTTAACATGAATGTAAGGAATACAATATAGTCATATTAATACGAACAGGTGTAGTCAGAGGTACTGTACATCGTTTTCCCTGGTATTAAAGTGGAAACACTATATGAAAATTAAATGTTTGGGCTTTAGGTGGGAGATAAAGGCATTGCATGTGTTGTGATTCGGTGAAATTCACCCATGAGGGAAAACACTGTGTTGTTAAGATTTCACAGGTCACACCATAAAACAGACTCTTACTGCAAGGTCACTTCGATGGCTGATCTTTCAAATGACTTGCTTTTATGGTCAAGAAAGCAGAATTTATTCATTCTACACCCATTGTGCCCTATCACACTGTAGTTAGTAGCAGATTTCCAGTGTGAATTAAAAATTCTGCCCCAATGTGAACTACTAACATGGGCAAAAGTTCTCAATATAAGGCATGTTCCTAGCCCTGCTCTTAGCCTTTACTTTTGTGGATATATGAGGAAATTTATCTTTAAGGATAAATAAATAAAATGCAAATAAAATCTTGCGAAGATACTTAATACGTAGTTTTAGTTTACTGAGATTAAAATCTTTGATCCAGTAGTCCTAAAACACAAAGGGGGAAAAAAGGACACTAGAGGACACCGATGATAATGGATGCCATGCTTTGATCCAGTTGCTCTTGAAACTGTTTTCTCCCAGTTTCTCAACATCTTGTATTTCAAAATGTAATGGGAAAATGAAGGGGGAAAAATTTTCATGTTGAATTTTTGCTAATTTGTAAAGGCCAGAGCCTAACTAATGTACATTTCTCACTACAATGCCTCAGCAAGTTCATGGGGCTGTTCATTCAAAAGGCTCATTAGGGACTTAATTCATCTCTCAAGCTGCTGTTGTAATGAAAGTAAGAATTACAAGGACAATGAGGTTTTCTTCATTTAGGGGAAAGAGGTGCAGAGCTATTAAAACTCTTACCATCCTAATGAAGTTGTGGAAAAAATATGAGTAGAATCTCCATGGCATTTACATTAATTGCACTTAGGCTGTGGCTAGTAATAATGGTTTCATTAATACAAAAGTAGGTTTGGAACAATGTATAGGAAGCTTACATTAGATGGAAGGCTACTGCATGCTACTGCATGGTATTTACTTATTTATTAGTTGGTTACCCATAAAATGAATCCTATATGGCACAGACAAAGGTTGACTTTAGGCAAATTGACCAATATTTTACACAATATAGAATTTGCGTCGAATTTTTCCCCCTCTTTTTTTTTCTATGTGTGGAAAAAAAGCCTTTCCCAATTAAAGTAATGAGACATACAGAAGGAAAAAAATATCTTAGGTTTGATGAAGTTTATGGTTAGAACCCTCAAAATTATAGATTATTTTCTTCCTTCCTTTCAAACTGTATTATGACAGCAGCAAATTTCATGAAAATCTAAAATTGCTTGAATGTATCAGGTTTTGTCTCAGTGCCTCTTTTTGGGGGGCTTTGTGTCTCTGCCAGTAAGGGCTTTTCAAGAAGCCATCTGGGTTCCTCTGGACAAATGGGAGTGATTTATGAAGGAAGTTTTAAAATGTTAAATACACATTTCATACATTACAGGTGGGTGTGAGCTGCCTCTTGATGAAGGTGGGAAGCATACTTAGTCTTTATTGCCCATTTGACATATTCACATTACCTCACAGATATTAACTAATCATTTCTGTAACTCTAAGGTAAATTAATAAATGTTGTTAATCCCATTTTCATACAGGAGGAAATGGATGAATTGTCTTGACCCTTATGAAAAAGAAGGGGCAGAGCCAGGAACAGAATCTCAGTTATTAATCACACATAACCTCCTATCATTTTTTTTCAGGTCATCATTACCATCTAATGCTCTGAACAGACATTCATAAGGTAAACAGCTGTGCCAGCTGGAGACATCACCACCTTTTTTTTTTTTTTTTTTTTTTTAATGAGCCCCTTTCTCATAGTTGTGCTCATGGAAGGATTTGTGAGAGCTTTTTCCTTCACCACACTGGGACAACCTGTCCAGGATCCACTGAGCTGCTTAGAGCAGGACCAGATGACTTGGTCCAGAGCAAACAATGGGGAAGGTACAAGGTCATTTTTACCCAGTATGGGAGAGGTAACATCTAGATAGGAAGTGGTGACAAATGACATCTTCAGCTAATGATATTTAGATGACGTTTTTTGTCTACAGCATAAGAAGTGAACCCAGTAAGTAAAATACATAATTTTGGAAAACTTGGTTTTTTCAATTAAACTAGTAGAAATTTTTGATGCCTGAATGATTGTCTCCTAATTGTATGTGTTAAAAATACATAAAGATCATATACAAGAAAAAAAATTACCATAATTACTACACTAGCCAAATGTCATAGGATTGTTTATTTCTGAGAAAATGGGTGTCCTCAGATTATCCTGAGGGACCTGCTCTGGAGCACAGCCCTCATAACACCTGCACAGGGTATTCCCTTCCAATGAACAGGCCCTTTAGCTGTGTTTTGCTGTAGCCTAGCAATAAATACGACTGCCTTTTGGTGAATGTTTGACTTATTTTTGAGGAACCTGCACATTCAAACTGTTGGGTGATAAGTGTAATTCTTTTCTAATGAGTTCTCAAAAACATCACATCACTTGTTATTAATTAACTATTAACAGTTAGTGTTGTAGGAGCTTGTTTGGCTTTAACTGTATTAATGCGAGTTACGGTTCCTTAATGGTATATTTTTGAGACAGACTCATGACAGATCTGTAGAGGTGAGTTTTGGGAAGATACAGAAAATAACATCTGCTCCAGTTATGCCTGTCTTTAGGTTCAGACCACACCTGACACCATTGGTCTTATGAGTGGCTTTCAGGATAGACTCTTCTCAGGATAGGCTCTTCTCAGCCTCAACCAATGATAGGACAAGGAGCAATGGGTGCAAGCTGGAACATAGGAGGTTCCACATAAATATGAGAAAAAACTTCTTCACGGTGAGGGTAACAGAGTGCTGGAACAGGCTGCCCAGAGAGCTTGTGGGGTCTCCTTCTCTGGAGGCATTCAAAACCTGCCTGGATGCATTCCTGTGTGACCTGATCTAGGTGATCCTGCTCTGGCAGGGGAATTGGACTAGATGATCTCTCGAGGTCCTTTCCAATCCCTAACATTCTGTAATTCTGTCATAGGAACTTGATGCAGAAAACCACTGTGTAAATACACAGTAAATTAATTATATGCTCAGACAACAGTGGGATAGGATCTATTCTGCTAGCCTCTAGAGAAGTCCCTCCTCAGATTGGTTATGTATTTACTGATATGGAGGGCCTTTGAGGGGTCTTACCACCTGTTATTAATAATATCACAGAGTTTGCCTTTGTAGTACCATCAAAGGCAAGGAGAGAGATCATACAACGCCAAACATCTCTTCCCTGTTATTCAGGTCTTTTTATATCTGTAATCACCCCTCTCCAGTCATTTTGATGTTATGGAGTGTCTGAAGCAGCTACAATTACGTCTGGAATTGACCACAAATTGTTCATTGAAGAACACTGATGCAAGATGTCCCAAATTCCTTGTCTCATACTTCTCTAACTGTAAATAGACAAATGCATTCTAGGGCTTCTGTATTTGTTTTTGAATTTCAACTGTAGACGTGGAACTGCAAACCTACTTCAACAGAGAACCAAACTATTTGCTTTCTGCTGTCTTTCTTCCCTTTTTATTTTCTTAGATGCCTCTTGGTACTTCTTTGCAGCTCATATAATTTTCTGACTTAAATAATAACAAAACCCAACAATTTGATCCTACCAATAAGGAAATAAACCAGTCAGAAAATGGGAGGAATTATCTTGAGAAATACGTATCTCCTTTTCACTCAGATAATTATCTGTTATATGTTTCTAAGACCCCCAAACTCCTGCTTCCTGATGCCTCATTTAGGAGTGGTTCTGATCATGAGGGAAGATGAGCTGTTGGAATGTCCAAATGCACTGATGGCTTCAGCAATCTAGAGGAGATTCATAGTCATTCTCAGTTTTGACCTGTGTTTACTCCTATACTGGAATCTCATAATTAATACATCCTATGCATCATTTCAGGGTTTTTTGGGTTACGCATATTTCAGGCAATTGTATGTGTAACTTTGGGATAGACAAAAGGACTGGCAACAAGTGCCTCTAGTGTGGGAGTTTCCTTTCTTTCCTAATCTCATTTCCTCTTTCCTAAATGCAGTTATTCAAGCTGCATGGTAAGGATTAAATTTATCCTTTTGATATTTTCATGTCCTATAGCAACATAATTAAGATGGTATTGCTATATTCATGGCTTGTTCAGTGGAAAATCCATCATCCAACAGTATGTTATGTGTGGGCTGACTTCATTCAGGGAATTTAAATTGGATCCATTTCACATAACTGCATATGGCAAATAATTCAATGTAAAAATAAACATCTTGTCCATGTAAATACCACTCATTTCAACTGACTCTTATTTTCATGTTTCTTTAAAGTAATTACTGCCTGTCAAGTTGTTGTATATATATTTCCTGCTGTCTTGGAAAAAAACCCAATATATTTCTTAGCTTTAATTTCCATTGCACTTTTAGCAGGGAAGAGTCTCTATATGTTATAGTTATAGATGAGGACTAGCAATCAAATGAAAATATGTTTTTTTGTAATTCAGATTTATTAATAAAGTCAGATTAATTAACAATATGCAGAGCTCATTTGAAAAACTAGAAAGTTTTGAAGTTTAATACAGAGTTGTTAACCAGTATTGTTCTTTCATTAAAATGTCAGAGGGAAGAAAAGTACAAAATGCACACCAGGAAAATAATTGCACGGAGTCTGTGTGAATGACTGTATGCTATGAAAATTATTAGTGTGAAGTAGTCATCTGGGGCTTATCAGTAAGAAATAGTGCCAAAAATCAAGAAGGTGGAATTTCTGAACCAAACGCAACAGCACAATCATCTGAAATTGCCACCTTCTCCTCTTCCTCTCCTTTTAGACGTTTTGCCACTGCCTGACTACTAGTGAACTTCCTGGGTTATAAATACAAGAGTTCCCTTTTGAAGTTCTAACCATCCTGATCCATGAAACAAACAGATGATCCAAAAAGACCCACATTTGTGCTTTCAGCTGTGCTCTTGCAGTGTGTCAATGGACTATTCACCTTTTTCCCCCCAAAGCGGTTTGGTTTTCTCTTAGTGGATATCACAACTGAGAATGAATCCAGCGTGGCTATGCTTATTCTGTACTTTTGATGGAAAAGAGCCCCTGTGCATTAAGAAAAAGTATCTTTATGAGTGAAGTAGCTAACTTAAAAAAAAATAAAAGGATCTTTCTTCTGTATGCTGCGTTACATCTCTTTACAGTAATTATTGAGTGTAAAATAGTTTAATTCCACTTGCAATCAGACTTGTCAGTTAAGGTCCAAAAAGACATGGTCATTTATAAATTCAGTGATATTTGTATTCTACTTACAGTCTTATTAAATATGAATCTCTACATTATTATTTCAGATCAAAGATGGATCTTACAAAGGAGGCTGATAATCAGAAAGTAGGCACAACTTCGTAGCTGTTAAAGCTTATGGATGAATCTGCGAGTAGAACTATTTTTGACCTAGCTTGCTATTGTACATAAAATCAGTTTGAGACACTGTAATAAGTACAGAGGAAAGGAAACAGATCTGGAGATCCACAAAATTCAGAATTACATACTGATGGAGAAATGACCAGGAAGATTATTTTCTGTGCTATCAAGAAAGTAATTTACAAAAGTTAAAGGCCATATGGTAATTTCCATTATCTCTAGATGATTAGGTACACATTCTAACATATTATGAAAGCATCTATCAGTGTCACCAAAAAGAACGTAACATATTCTTACAGTGAAATATATAGCTAGTAATGCACTGACTTCAGTGCAGCTAAAGAAACAGACTCATGTTTGGAATATCATCATTTTGCTCTATAAATAATCAAATTCCATATTTCACAGCCAAAACAGATCACTGCAGGAGTATGAAAATTCCTTCCCCCCATATATATTAACGCATATGTGTTTCAGGAGCATTGCTCAAGACAGGTTAGGGAACTACAAGAATCAGCTCAACCTAACAAAGCACATCTGAACAGTGTATTTCTGCAGAAGTACCTGTTAACCGAGGGTTACTTACTTCACATGCAGACCTCAAGATACCTGGTTGCTTGTATTAAGAAATGAAGGGAAGGAAAGTAAGATGAAAGAATGGAAAATCCTGGACTTTATCAGGAATAAGTTCAAGTCAAAGAAGACTAAATTTCTAACCGTTAAAAAGTGAACATCTCTAGCCAACAACAGTCTTCTCAATAAGCTCTCAGTTGTAGGCAAGTGAGAAAGTATTCAGTGCCTCAGAAAGCAAAGATAGCAACCTACAGAATGATAAGACATGGAGTGAATAATTACAGTAGGATATTTTCCTTCTGAAAAAGGACAGATTTGGTCATCTGAAGCTGCAACTGTTTTTTCCCTTTGCCTCCACTGTATTTCATAAATACCAGATATAGTATTTAGGAGCAAAGCAAGATAAGATGTGTATGTATTAGCACATATATGTGTACACGGGATTAATTGCCATCATTTCTTTATAAATCAGGTAAAAATAACCTGCCAAAAAAGTCCTATAGCACATATATAAAACAAGCTGAGAACAACCGAACACTACAAATGAAATGTGTTCTGGGTGTACTTGCTGTAGTCTGTTGACAGTGTCACTCAACATCTTAGCCTTTGTGATTCTTTTAAGTGGATTTATTTTTTTTTTCACCTCATTCTCATTATTTTAAGATTAACTGAATGGACTTTTTTATAATCTGTGCTGTGTTTTTTTATATTCTGTATGTTCAATGTTTTTTCAGACTGAAATACCCTTTTCTGAGAGTTTTCTTCAATGGAAAGCAAAGTTGCTTGGAACCTCATCTTTATAATTTTCCTTCTGCAGGAACACTAAGTGAAGCATTTTGTTCAAAATGCTTTACATCTATTAAATATTCAGATAGGACATGCTTTGGTGCATCGCAAAATTGGATTTTTCAGGTTCTTTGTTTGACTTCACTTACTTGGATCAGGGTTTCTGGCTCAGTTATGTCCCTTGAGATGTACTACTCTCTTCCTCCTTTCTGATCCCACCACAGAGCATCACGAAAGATGAGCTCTGAACAGAGACTGTGGCTCTGCTAAGGATGGGGCCCAAAAAAGAATCTCATAACAACTCAGTGGTATAGTTTGTGTAGAGGAAAGGTAATAAGCTAGCATTTCTGCATTTCTCTAAGTTTGATGTTTTCTGTTCTGTTAAAAAGCTTAGTGATTTTGTATCAATTATTTAAAATAGAATAACAAAATTTTAGAATTTCAAGAAGAATGAAGTTTTCATTTTGCTTTGATTTCATAAACTAAGTAGGAAAAAGACAGGACTTCACTGGACAGCTGGCATTCTGAAAATTTAAATGTATGCTCTATTTCACTGACTACAATTGTATCACTTGTGTCCTTCACATTTCAAGTATGTTTAAGTGTGGGTTTGGAGTGAATCTAGGGATAAATGTCCTTTCTCAAATCTTATAAGTGGTAATGCAGAAATAAGGGAACTTTAATAAAATGGATTATGGCTGGCTGGGGAAAAATGAAGGCAAGACAACTGTTGTAAAATCTCACTGAGTATACAGAGACCCAGAGACCAAACAGAAGTGTTCACCTGGAAGGTTTCATGTTATTTCCATGACCCAAATTTCTGTGTTGTCTTCCCGTGGCACAGTAACTTCTTGAGGTGTTTGGTATTCCATATTCAAGGTTTAAGTTTGCTGTCAAGATGCTGCCTTGCAGATAGGACACTGCAAAATAGATACAGACTGCTGCTCTCTAGTGCTGCATTGCAGTATAAAGCACGGGAATTTATTTTCAGATAATGCATCCTGCAATCATATGGGATGTAAGAGATATGAGCCCTGTTATTACTGTCATTGTCCACTGCTAACAAGTTTTCTTCACAATCCCATAATTACTTCACTCAGTTCCTCAGGTGACAAACTTTCAAGAACTCCCCGGACTGTGGCCAAGGGGTCATATTTCCGTTCCTGTGATAGCAGCGTAGTTTGTAATGCAATGCTTGGCTCAAGGCTAGATAAAACTTTGTATGAGAGAAACACATCCAAGTACGTCCCACTCTCCCTCCCCCCCCCAAATAAATTAGAGTGGAGTTAAATTATTTGTTGCTGCACCATACTGCTCAGAAAGCATGTAACAGGTTTTTGAAGGAAGAGAGGAATGGAAATGCTTGCAAACCACCAGGGCAAAACTTAGAACTCTTGCTTTGTAAGAATGGAAATGCTCTAGGTCTTTGTGCTCTTGCCCATACTGGTGGTATTGTAAAAGTAACCCAGTTACCCCTGTTCAGCTGTGACCAGGTGGCCATTTACACCTGGGCGTGGCCAGCAGAGAGCAAGGCCTGCAAAGGGGTTTCACCTGTTGGGGTGGGATAGGTTTCAGGGGGAGTTTTAGAGAGAGTAGCCTCGGAGAGGAAGCTGTTGAGATGCAGAAGTGAGGCATAGACCGAGAAACTGCCGTTCCTGGATGTGTTTAAGCATCGCTTAGATGTGGTGTTGGTCTAGGGGTGAAATTGTAGGATTAATGGTTGGACATGATGATCCCAAGGGTCTTTTCCAACCTAAATGTTTCTGTGAAACCAGCGTGAAAGTGGAGTAAATTGCCAATGTAGAGTTTCAGGAGGAGGCTTAAATCTGTACAAGGTCAGTGTTGTGCCTCTTTCTTTCTGAGAGGGGCTATCTGGTGGGAAAGATGGTGGTTTTCAGAAGTAAAAAGCCCCAGGTGACAGCAACCACTGGCTGGGAAGTGTTTTATGTCTCTTAGTGTGGTTCTGTGATACACTGTGGCATCTTTGAAATGCCTTGTTATCCTGGGCTGATTTACACTGAAAATCTGAAAGCTCTAAGATGACACAAGTGGTGGGCATTTTTGGTCAAATTTGGTTGTGGGGTGTTGTTTGGTGTATACTTCAATAGCTGGTCAAACTTACTTAGTGAAACTCTCTGATGTTCCTGAAAGATTAGCTTTAAGTTACTTAAATCTGATTTGAGTATTTGGGCACATGATTAAGTGTGTGGAGCTTGTGCAACTGCTGTGAAGTGTTGGTCTCTGAATTATAACACAGAGTAACAGTGTGGGTCTGGAAGTGATTTGTCAGGGAGTTAAAGCTCATCTAACTATGGATATCTTATTAAGCACATCTTGCTTGAATGCTTAGTACTGTAACTTTTAATGGGATCTCTGCAAAAACCAATCAAGATAGGCATATAATAGCTAAAGACATTCTGGTACTGAGAAAGCAATGGGGAAAGCTGTTAACTTCCGTGTTCTTGTCTTCAGCCTCAAATAGGTTACTAGCCTTAATTTGCAAAAGTATAAAAGGTCAAAAGAACTCTAAAACCTTTTTCTGGAGAAGGAAAGCTGACACTTCTTCTGTGGGGTGTAAGGGAAAGTATGTTTGAAATTGCATAATTTGGAAGCTGTGTCCCTTGTTAAATGATAGAAAAGGTATGAGACCGAGCTGAATTTGTGAAGAGGTCTGCAAACAGAGATAGTTCCCCTTATCTGTGGGAAGCCAAAGCAGGGCTAAAGTTAGTATGGTGACTGAACAAAATGTGCTCTGCAGGCATGGCCGAGAACTGTAGGGGGGAGCTGAGACAACCAAAATGTGTTAGTGTTCTGCGTTTGCCCTTTTTTTTTCACTGTAAATTTAAGTCAAAGCATGAGTAAATAATCTCTGACGACTTTTTGCCCCTGCTGTTCTGGATAAAGGGAGTAACATTTTGAGAAGACTGCCATCATATCAGTTCTCAAGGAGTAAGACACAACCTAAGTAATGTACGTGTTTCAGGATATAAATGAATCTGTCTTGGTGCTATAACATCATTAACTTGCTGAAAGATGATGTTCTTTAATTATAATTTGGTAGTTGGAGTTTGTGTACATTTTGTGTTTGTGGAGTTTTGCATTTCTGGGGTAATCGAGGTGGCTAGATGCTCATCTGGGTCTGTGCTGCCCTCCATTTTTCCTTTTTATCTCTTTTCTCAAAAAAAAAAAAAAAAAAAAAAATCCACCCCAAAAACAAACACAGAAAACCTCCAAACCAAAACAAATTCCCTGCCTTTCCTTCAGAGCTATTAAATTAGTTAATGGTCATTCAAGGCAATACATGCCAAAGGTTAGCTGAGGATGTTGAGGTGGGGAGGAGACATTTGTGGATTTTGTAGAATAGTATTATAGGAGAAAAATAATATGTATTAAGAAAATTGCTAGCTGATGTCTGGGTTTGAACTGAATGGTACTTCTGTAGACACTGCCAGTGAATTTGTGATGACTACAAACCAGGGAGTTCACAAGCTGTGACCAAAGCTTTGTTCCAGAACCCTGTGCTTAAGGTTAGCATGAGGCAATTGCCCTTTTTGTGCTGCAGGGTTTGTATATTTAAATTGTACCAGATACAGGAAAATCCTATTTCTTTTTGACAACACACTATGCACTTGGCATTCTGGCTATACTTAATTTTGTCTGCTGCAGAGAATCGGTGTTCCTCTTATGAAATGTTTAAATAATACAATGCATTTTTAATATTTAAATTGTTCAAGCTGCCTTCCCTAATTGTTTGGGGGCTAGGGGCTTTTTGAGCGTTTGCAACAGGTTGGACAAACAGCAGGTATTTTTTTGCCCACATGTCTACTTTTTCTTTTATTTATTATTTTTTTAAATTAGTTTTTCAGAGATTGCAGTGCAAGTACCAAAGCCCGAAGAGGGATCAAATGTATACTATTGCAACTAAAAACAGCAGGAGCATGGACTTGCAGGGTTTATGCCACTGAATAAGACAAGTGTCAAAAATAATGAGGCAAACTAAGAAGATATTCTTTTTGCTGCCCCAAGAAAAGGGAAATTATGCTTATTATTAGCAAAAGGAACTGGGAGTGGAAACTAAGTGAATTATGGAATCCTCAGCTGTAATAAAAGTTAGTAGGGGAATAAGTGAGCTCCATCGGGAGAGAGAGAATGAGCATACAATTTTTGCAGTATTTATTAGTAAAAGTGAAGTCACAAATATTGCAAGATAAATAACTAGTTTGGGGAGACAGGAGTATCTGAATTTGTTGCAGTAGAAACTCATTGAACAATGAAAAAAAGAAGTGATGTCCATGAAAGAAGTTTGTTGTATGTGGTGGCATTGAACCATGGTTTATTAAAGCAGAGGATGAAAGGAATCCAGACTATAAAGTCAGAACAAGAGCTTCCACCTTTAGTGGGGGAGTTTAAAGGGCTCATTTTACTCCTCTATTAGCAGATGGGCAGGGAAATGTCATGAAATATTTTGAACAGAATAGATCTATGGTGTTTACTGTGTCCAACCCAACTGCTCACTTAAGTATTTATTGCTTCTTGAACTTTTGGCTCAAAACAATTTGCAGCCTTTTTAATGCTTACTTGTCAAGAGAGCACTGTTTATTGTGTTTATGTTTTGCTCCTTGAAAGAGCAGAGTGCTCATTGTAGTCAAAAATGCAGTTTCTTTACTTAAATTCATCCAGTCTACATGGGGCAAGAAAATCAGCAGCTAATCTTCCAGAGTAAAAGATACATAACATATGGTGCTACAGTGGAGGGTGTGTGTTGTGCTGTGTTGTTGTTTTGTTTTGGATTGGGTTTGTTTGTTTTGGTTTTTGTTTTTTTTTTTGGGGGGGGGTGTGTGTGTGTGTGTGTGTGTTTGTTTGTTTCTGTTGTTGGTTTTGTTTATTTGTTTTGGGTTTGTTTTGTTTTTCATTTATATCTGGTCACAGTATAACTTGCATTTATCACTTCCAGACTGGGCTATTACAGCAAACACAGTGAATTGTTTTGTATATCCTATTGATGCTTCATATATTTAATTTCTTTCAATCTCAAAGCCTGTTAATAAGACAAGATGTACTTTACTAAAGTCTTGCTTCATTTGTGACTTACTGAAAATATCCTATTCCAAGAAAGCTTAAGGACAGTCATCAAAAATCTACAGAGAATATAATCAGGGTCTTCTTTGTCTGGGTAAAATGGGATCAAATCCTGACTCATTGATATGGAATTATCAACTTGCAAATTGAAAGGAGATGCACCGAGGAAAATCACTTGTGAAATATTTGAGGCACAATACTCTATAATTCCAAACTGTTATAGTTAGTGTCTTGATGATGTAATGTAAGACACTTTAGAAATAATGAGGGTACAACACAGACTTGAAAAAAATATTTTTTGCTTTTGTTAATTTTTATTGAAAGCCAGCTATTATGATATAAAATGCTTAATTTTTTCTGTTCCTTAAATAATATTTAGTGGGTCTTTATTTCAAAACAGTTGAACATGTATCACTTTTGTAATGCTTCCCTTCCTTGATGAAGCATGCTTATGTTATCACTGTACGTTTGTATTATGCTGTTGTCTTTTAGCAGGGCAATGCCTCAAGAGCAAATGCAAAATTTTAAAATACTTTAAAAATAGATACTACCTTCGTCTAGTGTGGAGGAGGAATTACTCCTTTTTAGGGTGTTGAACTCTGGGCTTTCTCAGAAGCTCTTACAAGTGTTACCTTATTTTGTGTATTTAAAACTTCTTATTTTTAAAGTGTTTTTTGAAACAGTTTGAATTTTTGGTCAAATTGGTGATAGCCTCCACAGTTAAGACTTAAGGTTTTAGTTTATTGTTTGTTGGTTTGGTTTTGTTCCCTGCCACCGACCCCCCCCCAAAATCTAGAGAAATGAGAGGTTCTTTTTCTGTTTTTTTTTTGTTTTTTTTTTTAAGTGAACTATATTAGAATTATTAGGGAATTATCAGTGTGGGGGAAAAAGCTTGTTTTCCTAATATGTCAATAACAACTTCAGCCAGTGTTACACAAGTGAGTTGCATGTCTTACAAAATGAAATGAGAACTTTCTGAAAACACTTCTTTCTTGGTCCTATAGCAGCACTGAGAAAACAACTTCTGCTGAACTGAAAAGATTCTGTTTATCTGTTTGTGATTAAGTCTTCTGTGTTGTTGAAGCACATACACAACTAGAACTAAGCTTCTCTGAAAAAAGCTTTTTTATTAGGGAACTGCCTGTGCATCTTCTCCACTTTCCAGTCCTGGGTGATAATCTCTTTGCACTTTCCCAAAGACCAGGTGCTTGTGGAGAGGATGTTCAGTCAGTCTGGAGCTTTAGGACTGAAAGGATAAAACTAAGATGATTCCTGTTTTATTCCCTCCTTATTGCCCTGTCCTTGTCAAAAGAGGTTGAGGTGCTCCAGAAGCTGGAATTCAAGTGGTGAAGCAAAGCTGAAATTATTAGGGTTGCTGGTTACTTGTGGTAGAATTCAGTGCATTCAAGTATTGAGAGTGAAAAGTGTTTGAGGGGAAACCACAAGGACCCATTCCCTTGAGTTCTATTTTCTGTTCATATATTTTTCACAGAGAACACATGCTTTCTGAATTATGCAGTAGAAAATCTGCTGTGTTGAACACTCATGTTCTTACATTGACTGTATCAGTAGTGTTTGTGCTTCTGTAATATAGTTGCTCAATATTTGCACAAGAAGTCAAGCATGTTTCCAAGGAGCTTAGCTTTTCCTTTCTATAGTAACTAGCTGCTGATACATTCATTATAAATAGATGTTTTTAATAAATAAACATTCATGCAGCATCCTGTTTTAATTCCTGATGGCTGTAGGTACCTACATTCTGCATTGTTCATTCCTGGCATGTTTAACTACATTAAGGCCTGTTCATTTAATCCTACATCATTGAAAACAGTTCATTAAGTTCATTCAGAGTTGTGCTTGAGGGCAATACAGTATGCCTGGGGAAGCTTAGGAGGGTCTACAGGATAAGTCAACTCAAAAATATCTTGCTTGATGTCTCTGAATACCAGGAAGAACCTTGTATAGAATTAGGACTTGGTAAACAGAAGAAAGCCATCTTGCACCATGTCCACCATCAACAACTCAGATGCATATGGGGAATTTTTAGGTATTTTTAGTAGGAGGTTGCCTAGCTGGGTTGAGGGTATTAGCTCAGCAGCTTTGTGGCGCTGAGGTGGGTAAGATTATGGCTTTCTTTCTTCAGTGAAGTTTTCTGTAGAAATCTCTCTTCAGTCTGGCTTATTGTTTTCAGCCTTCATCATGGAAGAAAAAAGGGGCAATAAGCTGGACATTTTATATCAATTTGTGACCTCTTAGAATAACAGAGAAGGGAAGCAATTTTGTGGAAGGAGCTGAAAGGAGAGTAGGAAGCATATGTTGTAGCATATGTTTTACTGGTAATAGTTTGGAAGCTACTGCTTAGATACAGAAACTAGTAGGTAAGTTGTTGGGTTTTTTTTCTTTCGGAGTCAGAGCTTTCAATAAAAACATTTTTTTTTTCTTTTTCCTTCCCTTTTTTAAATTAGAAAAACCCAAACAAAACCCACCAGAAAGTGACACACCCAAACTGAGTCTCTGAAACAATGGTATTTTTTTCAACAGCCTCATTAATACTTCTTCAAAATTGCTCATAAAAATTAATTTCTCATTTCAAATTTTCTACCTCTTGCAAATTCAACTTTCTTTGTCTGAAACTTTAAGCTGAAGAAAAGTCCTCTACATCTTCAAATTTCCTGTAAGAAAACCTAAAGAAACTCCTTAGAATGGCATTGAAAAAAATCATAATGAACCCACTGGGTTTGGGTGGCGTATCTGTGGATACCACCTTGGAAAGCTCTATATTTCTGCGGAAGGAAAGGCAGAACCATTGAAAAACCTCTCCTGAATTTCATCAATGTTGGACTGTGAGGAATTGTTTTTTATTATTACTACTTCTAGTTTTAGACATGTTAGATGTCTAGAATTAAAAGGATATAAGGAAGCATTAACCTATGTAAAAAAGGTTTCATATTTTTTTAAAACAAAATATTAAAAAAACCCAAACTCAACCAAAACTTTAAAATGTCTGTGTTTCATCTGATAGTTAATCTGTGAGGCAATTATCAGTCATTCTTCCTGTGCATTTGTGAGAGTAGGAATTTTTTTATCATCCTTAATGATATTTTTGGTTTGTTTATTTTTCAAATGAAACAGTATATGTTATAAGCCCCACTAAAATCAGCTCCTAGCATGAAAAGAGGTTTTGTTTTACATTAGCCTGGTGCTTATCATCTAGTCTTTTAAGTAAACTAATATGTCCTGTTGATGTCATTCAAGCAAAAAAATTGCTGGAGAGGACACCAGGTTCAAAATTGAACATACAGGTTTCAGAGAAGGGAAGCTTCCACACTGTCAAGGTTTGTAGCCCCATTTGTCAGTTCACAATGGCTAGGGCCTTGCAGAGCAAGGTTTAGCTCTAGCTGAAGACACTTTGGCATGATGCTGATGTGAGGGAAGGCTTGTATTCTGCATAGCTCTTCTGGGAGCTGTTGGCAAGGTTGGGGTTTTTTTTGGGGGGGGGGGGGGGGGGTTTGGTTTGGTTTTTTTCCTTTTTTTTTTTTTGTTTGTTTTTTTTTTT
>WTSP01027919.1:5032-16179 GCA_025331215.1 Actenoides lindsayi | reverse complement strand
GTGCTGCAGCCGGAGCGTGCGGTCCCCTGGCATCGCCTTGCAGCAGCCCCGATACCTCGACGATGGGCGCGCACGCGCTCCCCCAATCCTTCCCCACCCGCTTCGGGTGGCGCCGAGCCCCTTGGCAGCACCCAGCTGCTTCTCCTTCCTCCCTGGCAAACCTCCCTCCTCTTCCTCGACCGGCCTCGGAGCAAATCAACCTGCTTTTGGAGCTTGCAGACTTTGGGAGGACAACTTTGTAGCCCCCACCCCGGGCCGAAGCGAGGGGGCGGTCGGATTGGACCGTCTAAAGCCCCGTGAAAATGATCTCCCGAGAGGAGGGCAGGGATGGAGAGGGAGGGCGGCTGGCCCAAAGCCCAGCCAGCTCCCAGCCCTACGCAAGGAGCTCCCCCAGCTGTCCCCAACTCCCTGTCCCTCCAGCATCTCCCAGTCCCCGCACTGGGACGAGCAGCCCAACGCGGAGGCGATTTCACAGCGCTTTGGGTTTCCATGGGGTACCCGCTCTTTTTTTTTCGCTCTCTAGGGAAAAGAGCTCTGGCTGCTCTTGGGAGGAAGAAACACATTTCCCAGCCCTTAGGCGAGAGCAGGACACTCCTTTCTTTTTTTTTCTTTCTTTCTTTTTTTTTTTCCCCTGCTTATTTTCAGAGGGAAGCTGAGGAGCCAGTTGCTGAGGAGGGGAAATCAGAGGTGGTTTTGCACGGCAAACCTGCTGCTTGCCACCCTGTGCAGGAGCAATTGCTGCCCACGCAGGCATTTGCATTATTTATTAAAGTCGAGCTAAATACTCATTTTAAACCCCAAACTTCTGTCCCAGATTTTGGAAGCCACAAGCAATTAGCGAGGAGCAGAAACCTTCAGGTTGACGTTCCCTATTTATATCCCTTTCGGGCTTTTCTTTTTTCAGTGCTCTCTTCCCTCCGTGGCTGGGGTGTAGGAAACAAGCTCAAAGCCAGTTTCCCATCTGAAGCAGATCCTGGGTCGGTTGTTTTGGGTTTGTTTTTTGTTTGGGTTTTTTTTGCCATGACCTGAGTCATGGTGAGTGAGGACTTTGCATTGCTGAGCCCCACCCCCCTCCAAAAAAGGCAGTTTTTCTGCTTTTCTGCCCATGCAGAAATGAGATTTGTGGCAACTGGGAGATTTCATTCAAGGCCATAGATATTCTTCCTGAGGAATAGAAGGAAAAATGAACCACTTTGCTCCCAGGCTGTGCCTTTTGTAGTCAGAGTGCTGTGCAAAACATGCTGGGTGGCTGGGTTAAATGACCCCTGGTTTAGGCACCCTGAGCTGAGCTGCTGGCAGCTGGAAAATACTCCTTCTTGAGAAGCATCATGATTTATCTATTTAACCCCTGTTGATTTAAACCACCAGTAGTAAGACACTCTGCTGAAAGAAGAACCAGAAAGAGAAATCATTTAAAAGGGAAAAAACCCCCAAACCGACCAAACAGAACTGCATCACATTGGCACAAGGGAGCTCTGTGTCTCCAGCACTTATTTGCCCTCTTTTTACCCCAAAGCTGAGCCAGCAGCTGATATCATGTGAGCTGGGGTGACCTCACCTGGGGGCCAGGGAAATAAGCAGTGGAAATGCATCAGTTGGGAAGAAAAAATAAGGAAAAAAAAGCTTTTTTTTTACCACTTTCACTCCCCGGTTCCTGTGCCTGAGGATTTAGCATTGCAGTGGTCAGTGAGGACAACAGGGTTTTTCTTCAGAAGTTCCCACCCCAACCCCAAATCTCTTCCATCTTACAGGAAGACCCCAAGGTCACCACATCACTTTGTGATATTTAAAGTCAGTTGGAGCATTTCTAGCTGGTCACAGGATTGGTTTCATACATCTATATATAAATATAACTGTGTTTATATCCCCTATGGTCCAGCTGGTCTGCTGGGTACAAGCCCCTGGTGCTTGCCAGGCAGAAGGAAACCTGTGGACCTGCTTGCAAATATGGGATTGAAACTATGATGAAGATTTTGGGGGTGGTTCTGGGTTTTTTTTGGGGGGAGGGGGGTCCTGGCTGCCCAAAGGGCTGGTAGAGCCCATTTCCCCACTGCTGCTGAGGTCTGTGAGGGATGGGTGTGGAAAGAGGATGGGGACGTCACAAGTTTCCTAGGGTTTTTGGAAACCAGGTTGGGGCTTTGCAAGCCTTCAGGGGTCTTTCAAGGCTTCTTGGTGTCTTTGCAAACCTTCTGGAGTCTCTCAAAGGTTCTTGGAGTCTTTGAAAGCCTTCTGGGTTCTTTGCAAGGTCCCTGGAGACTTTGTAATCCTTTGGGGTTCTTTGCTGGCCGTGCAAGGTTGTTATAAGCTTCCTGGGTTCTTTGCCAACCTTAACGGTCCTTCAAAGCTTCTTGGGACCTTTGCAAGCCCCGGGAGGCCTTTATGGAGCCACTGCAGCTATGCTGGCAGAGGAGGGGATGAAGCCTCCTCTCCATACCTGCATCTGGTACTGGGGACAAGTGCAAGGACCTGCCTGTCCCCATTGCAGTGCCGGTCTGGGTCACTCCCCACCAAGGCGCTAAATAAACCTGGGTTTATACCACAGGAACGGGATCTTTCGGGAGGCAGAAGTGCTGTTTGTGATGCAGGCTCTGCTCGGTGCTATCAGGTGGGAGATCAGCCGTGGTAAACCATCCCAGGCCTTATCTCTAGGTACACAGCCATAGGTACACACAGACACGGCGATGTCTGGAGGCTCGCGGTCTCACAGCTTTAGTCAATCTGGTCAGAGGAGTTCTCTGTTCTCTTTAAAATCAGCTCTGCCCCATTAGGAGCTGCTCTGCATAAACCTCCCCGCTGCTGATGGATCCCTGCCTGCCCTCGTTTCCAGGACCTGGGAACAGATCCCAGCTCTGGAGCTTCCAAACAACCCCAGCGAGATGATTCCTGAGGCCTTTCACGTGCGCGTCACCCAGCATCTCCCCGAGGAGGACCCGGCCGGTGGGTTCGTTTTATGCTCTCGTAGGGACTCGGCGAGGGGTTTTGGGGTGGTTTTGCTGCTCCTCGCCTGCAGCCACGTGCCTTATTGCCGAGAGTAGGAGGGAAATGTTCTCCCCGTGGAGTCCTTTCAAGCTGACCTTTCACGTTTAGGAGGTGCAAACAGGTGCCCGTCCCGATCGAGCCGTGAAGCGCTGCCCGGCCCTGCCCGTTCCTGCCCGCGCTGGCTTTATTTTGGATGAGGCAGGCAGCTTCGAGGAGGCGAAACCATCCCGGCGAGGATGAAGGAGCTGGGCTGAAGCTGAACCCACCCGTGGCTTTGTTGCTCTCCCTGGGGGAGGAATCCAGCCCGCCCCAGCCAGGGTGGTATTTATAGGGTGGCAAATTGAATGCAGCAAAGCTGGGGGGGGGAGAGCGTGGGCAGGGTGAGCGCAGGGGTATGTGCAGGGCTCCATCCCCGGGGTGGGGGGGGGAGGAAGCAGTTTTATGGGGTGCTTTGCTTCTGGATTGCCAGGTCTGAAGTCTCCCAGCAGGCAGAGGCCTTTATTTTGGGGTGAAGAAAGGGTGGTGGTGGTGGTGGTGGTGGATTTCTGGTTCTTTCTCACCCAGGAGTAGGTGGTTGCAAAGCCAGCTCTGACGAGTCCTGGCTACGGATGTTTTACCAGAATAGAGACCAACCTCTCTTGAGTTTTACTAGCTTTAAAAGCATTTTTTTTTACTGGTCCAAACCAGCCTCCTGCCTTTCTTCCCTGTCTTCCAACTGGGATGGGGAAGGCAGGTCCCTGGGAGGGGACTTGGTGCCTGCCTGGGATGCTCCTGCCGTGCTGTTACAACTACACACCTAAAGAAAATAAACCTTCATGCAAACCCAAGCGGGACTTGATAACTGGTTCGATGCCTTGCCCTCTTGCAAGTAATTAGGCTGACATGGCTCTTAAAAGTTCCTGCCTGCAATTACACATGCAGAGTAATAAATAAGGTGTCATTATCGGCTTAGGGAGATTATCAAACTTTCCTTGGCAGAGTGGCAGCACAGGAGGGGTGAGAAGAAACACCCCGAGGGAGTCTGGGCTGTAAGTAGGGTTCCCAGGGGAGCACTGCAGCGTGGGGTCTTGCTCTGTCATGACTAGAAACAGACTGAAGCTGGGGAAAAAAAGATGAAGTGAGCCTCAAAACCCCAAAGCTGACCCAGCTCCCTCGATCCGATGCAAAGGCAGGATCTCATCTGTCAAGTGCCGGGGATCTTAATAGCAACTTCTCAGGACAAGGTGTTATTAAGAAGAAACACTCAGCTCTGAATGGGCCAGATGACTTAAAATTGTCATTCTCCCTGTGCACGGGCATGTTGGTGCTAATAGCAGGTGGAGGAGGAAGAAGAGGTGAGTGTAGGTACCACCCAACGAAGACGAGGCGTTCTGGGCTTGAGCGAACGTCCGCAGTGACTGTGGCAGCTCAGAAGGTGCCGTGACTAAACGCACCGAATGAAAAAAAAGCCAAAACCCCAAACCCAAATTGAAGATGAGGTCTCGGCACCCTGTCTCCATCCTCTCGCGGATGGGTGTGATCCCGGGTGACTTTTGGGGAAGCACATGCTCCCAAACCTTCTGCTGAAGGCCTCGTGCTTGCTGGGAGCCCAAAACCACCATCCTGCGCCTCCCTCCAGATTACAGACCATTCCAGCCTGACCCCGTGGGGATTAAGGTGTGTTCCCTGTCCAGCACAGGGCTCAAACCAGCCGAGCAGGATGCGATGCTAAAATCACAGCAGGCGGCAAGCTCAGCACTGTGCCCAGTCCAAACCAGTGTGACCAGCAGCCACGAGTGGGAAATCCAACTTGCAAGCTCTCTTTGGTAGAGATGCTGCTCTGGCCAGAGTTTTCCTCAGAGGATGCACCGAGCTCCTTGCCCCCCCCCGGTGCCAGCTCTTCTTTGCCCCAGCTTGAAGGGGTTTAGGGGTGTGCGAAGATTTCTGCTCCCCGGGGAGGGCTCGAGAACCAACAAAATTCACCAGTTTATGAACATCAGGAGTTTGGCTCGTGATGAATTTCAGGAAGCAGGGTTTTATCTAAAAATCTCAAGCAAGGTGAGATCCTGGAGAGCTTGGAAACGCTGCTGCTGTTCCTCACTCGAGCATCCTGGCCGCCCCAACAGGCTCCCACGATCTTATTAAAGCCATTCTCACGTACGAGACACGATGCTGTTGGGTTGTTTTGATTTCTGCTGCAATTAAAGTCGGAAGGAGCCCTTTAATGTAGACTGGCTGGGAGATGCTTAAAGCAGCTGGTTTGATCTTGCAGGGGGAAGGTGCGTGCAGGTCGCTGCTTCGCTGGCTGAGGACGTGCGGCTCAGCGCAGTGGTGGGGACTGGTCCCCTGAGCTCTGCCGAGCCTGCTTTGACCTTTTTGGCTCGCCAAGGGTCCTGCTGCTCACAAAACTCTATTTTATTTTTTCCTCCTGGCTCCAGGTCTCTCCTACCCATCGCAGGGTGACTGTATCACCCTGCCTTCCCCTCGCTCTGAGGATGAACCTCGCGGCAACGGGGTTGTTGGTGCGCTCTCCATCCCCGGGCTGCCTTTCTTCATCCCTGAGACTTCCTTCCTGGCTTCAACGAGATGAATCTCACCCAGTTTCCCTCTTTGCAGGCAGGTGAAGCCTCCTGGGATGGCCCGGAGAGAGATAACTATCTCCAGCCTATGACATCTTCCAGCAATGGGAGTGTTTCCCGTGGGAGCTTTGCCACATGCCCTAAAAACCCCGATTCCCCCGAAACGCAAGGTCCAAGCAAAACGCTGCCGGCTTTTTAATTTCCACCGAAGGCCTCTCATCCGTTTGCTGTTGTTTGGACTATTTTCCCCTTCCCTGCCTGCCAAATAACCAGTTTTCCCTGCACCCGTTTCTGCTCGTCGCGCTTCTCGGGAGTTGTTATGATGGGAAGGACTGACCTGAACAAACATTTCCTTTTGTTAGGCTTTATTCGGGCATTGCCCTAATGGGATAGCCAGGGTTGTGAGTCACCTGTGGAGAGGCTAGATGGAAAATTTGGGTCGTTTTAAAGAAAATGCTTTATTTTAATGATACCGTGTATTGTAATAACCCTAAACAACCACGTTGCGAACAGGAGGAGTTGAAATGTTTAATGCATTAAGCTTTGGAGTCCTTATATGGAGTTAGAAGGGAATAAAAAGGTGAGAATAGATCCCGAAAGAGCTCACTGCCGAGCATCCCAGGGTAGGGCTGGGTGTCACCCACCCCATCCTGCCCCTTTGCCCCGTGTCCCCACCTTAAAGCCACCCATCACCCCCCGGGGGCTGCCTTATCACCTCCATCTCCCCGAGCGAGCGGGGAGGCAGCTTGCTGGGTGGTGGAGGTGGAGACGACAGGGTCCCCTGGCTAAACCCCGTCATCGAGGGAAGGAGGAGTTAAATTCCCTTGCCTTTTAATCCTGTCCTGCTGGTTTACCTACAAAGCCAGGCAGCAGCTTCCTTCACGGACGGCCGCCGTCGCCGGCACATCATGCCCCAACGTCACGTCGTGCAGATGTCCACCAGCCACGCCACTTACGGCGTCTGCGTGTTGGGGACCGAGGTCTTCCTCGACACGCGCCGGTAAGGCTTGGCATCGGGGTATCCCCGTCGTCTTATTCCACAGGGCTGATGGGTTTGCGGGGAGTCCAATGGGGGGGTTTACTCTGGAGGAGAAAGGAGTGCTAGGGGGAAAACGGGAGCTCATTTGGAGCCCGGATCATGAGATCATCCGAGGGTTTGGCGAGGTGGTTCCGGTTTACAAGGAGCGTGTCCCTCTGGGTCTGGTTTTAGGGCACGATGTCCCACGGGGAGCTGCACCCAAAGGAGGGACATCATCTCTGGCAACCGCGAGGTGTCGAAGCGTAGCCGACCAGTGACGATGTGCAAGCAAAGCCCATGCACACCCCGGCTAAGCGGGATCTATTTCTGGCTGTGAAAATATTGGGCAAGAGCAATTCAAGACGAGCAATTTGGCCGGAGCTAAACTGGGGGAAAGAATAAAATGTGTGGCTCAGGCAGAAAAAATCCACCGGCGGGTTTGCGCGGCGCGATTGCACAGAAAAAAAGGATTTTTTTCCAGCATTAAAATACGAGCGTTGCTTTATTGGCCAGATACGAGGCTGTATTTACTCTGCTGTTACCTTGTCATTATTTAATAAATCACGTTTATAATGATAGAGACTGCAGGACAAACCAGTCGGCATCGCATCCGGGGCAATTAGTGGGGTTGTGTGTTGGAGTTAGGCCAGGACGTGCCGTCGTCCCCCACGAAAGGCTTTGGACTGAGCTTTGGCTGCCCTAAAAAAAGTATTATATTTCCTCTCAACCAGATGGGAATATATAAAAACTGTTCTTTGCCATTTATTTTTTTTACCAAGATTTGGGCTCAAAGCAAACTTAGTCCCATTTAAACGTAAAGCCTGAACCCCAGAATAGGCCGATTTGGCTCCTCAGTGGCACATTTAAGCTTCACAGTTGCACATTTTGGTCCAAAAAAGCAGATTATAGAATCATAGAATGGCCTGGGTTGGAAGGTACCTCCAAAGGTCATCTAGTGCAACTGCCCTGCATTAAACAGGGACGTTGTTAACTAGATCAGGTCGCTCAGATGCTCTTTCAGTGACTAAAACAGGATCGTTTTGTTCCCGGAGAGCACTGGCCATGGGCGACTGGGTGATGGACGTGTCAAGTTTTGCCTGTGGTTTGGGCTGTTTTGGGGCAGAAAATGGAGCACGTCAGGAATCTGGTGGTGATGCTGAGGCATGAGGGCTGTAAAATCCAGGCAAATAGGCTCAAATTAGAGAAGTCCCGGCGTGCAGGTGGATTTACAATGTGGCACCATGTTAAATACAAGGGGTGACGAGCGAGATGATGCTTTAATCTCCCCTTACAAGCCACTGCAGGCACCAGGGATGCAGTGCCAAGAGCAGCACCAGGAGGAAATCTCTTCTACATTTTGGCTCTTGTTGTTCTCACTGTTAAAATTTACCACCCCATCCCTTTCCGTGCGCGGCCGGGGCGGTTGGCTCCCGATGGCAGACAGGTCGGAGCACTCGTGCTCCTGGGATGGAGGTGCTGGGGCCGTAATAAGCAGGTAGGGAGCACTTCAAAGGTGAGGGATGGATGTCATGCAGGTGGGGTGTGGGTTTTCCATGCTCAGATTCAGGCTCTGCCCCAGTCTGGGCATCTCTCGGGTCAGGGTATGGTCCCATGATAACCATCCCCCTGGATGGTTGACGTCAAAAATTCTCCTGGCTCTTTTTTGGGGTTTTGTCCTGGGATGCTGAAATTTGGGGGGGTGTTTCTTGGTTTTGTGGATGCCTGAACTTGAGCGATTCACAATTCAGGCTTAACCACAGACGGACGTGCAGAAGCTCCAGTGGGAGCTCTGCTTGCTCAACGCTGCCACAGAGATAATACGTATAAAATTCAGACGACCTGTTTTGTCACCTGAAGATGTCTCCTGAGTCCTTTCCACCCAGTTAAGGCTCGATTTTCATTCCCCGTTCAAGTATTCGGCCCCACCAAGGGGAAACAGGAGGGACAACTCGGTCTGTAACCCAACGCTGCTCTCTATTTCAGATCTACCCCCAAAAGTGCCACGTCATTCGATGTCCATGCCACCTCCGCCGTTACGGTCCACATCATCCACAGCCCCATGACAAAACCCATGATTAACTCCAGGTGGCCCCTGGATCCCGATATAGAGGTTATCGTGACCATCGATGTCACCAGCAGGAGCGTCAATGACAATAAGGTTGGTTGCTGCTTGGGCACCAGAACTGGAAAGAGAAGTCAAACTTCTGGGGAAAGAAGGGAGGGTTACGGGCAGGCTCGAGCATTTCTAAGTAGCACTGACACAAGACTTCCTTCCACGGAAGAAACTCAGATGGAATTGTGTAATTATCGCTCTTGAAAAATGAAACTAAGAAAGAGAAGGAGATGGCATTTTGTGTCCAGAAGATAAGGGGGTGGCAGTTGCAAAAGCTGGTGTCAGGAACCCCGCGCCAGGCAGCAAAAATCCTGCAACGCTGGCTTTTTCTTATGCCTGTTTTTGTGCTGAAGCAGGTAAAAATGGTTTGGGAGAACTGTGATTAATGGAGAATGTCTTGGACGAACCCTCCAAGAGCTTGTTCTCTAGCATTGGTTGGTCAACTCAATGAGTAGAAAGACCTACTCGGCACGGAAAGACACAAGACTTGGGTTGTGATCTGGTGATGTCTTCTCAGGTTAAGATTTCATACTATGGACGGGAAGGCAACGAGCTTTCGGTGGCTTGGTTGTACCTCACCTGCGTAGGTAGGTATTACGGCAACGCTTGTTCAAACCCGGCCAACCCTTTCTGATGCCAAGATCTGGTTGGGTTCATGGGATGGGAGTTAAGTGGGGGGCGCGGGCTGCCCATCTGCGATGCGCAATGAAGGTTTGGGTGTTGACTGATGCTGACAAGCAAGAGGGAAATAATTAAAATGTTATTAGGCTGCCTTATATGGTGCAAAAAAGACACAGGCTGGGCCATGTCCCCACCCAACGCACACCCTGAGCATCCTCCTCTGCTTGCCAACACCGTTGCGTTGGCGGAAGAGGATCCAGACGAGACCATCTTGACCAACTTTGGCTGGCGTCCCCCTCCTCGACCTTGGCTGCAGCTAGTGGAGAGGACTAGGCACCCGAGTGTAGTTGTCTGACCTATTTTAGAAGTTTGGGATGAGGTGAATCATTCCCTTGAAATGCCTATTTTCCTCTGCTGACTACAAAGGGAGTCTAGACAACCAGTCTGGATGCAGAGCCTTCCACTTGGATGGATTAATTACCCTAAATTTGGGATTTTCTAAAGTGCCTTCGCAGGGCAGTCAGACCTGTGTCCTTAAGTCATGCATATGCCTCCCAAAATTGCACCTGAAGAAGCTGATGGTTTCCCACGTCCCACGACTGATGGGCACCACTCTCCACGGGGCATTTCCTTTACAAATATTCTTCACTTGCTTAAATTTAGAGCTTCATTTCTAACATCTCCATGTCCTCCTCCCCGCATCGAGGAGAAGGACAATCTCAGCTTCGGTGCCCGTGTTTTATTCCATTTGGAGAAGTTTCTCTATCTGCTTAACATAGATTTAGGCAAGGTTTAGAGGAGGTCACTGGTAAACCTCCGCTTTGTTGAGATAGAGGCAGAGAATTGGGCCAAGAACTGCTCTGTAAGGGAAAGTCCTTCTCAAACATAGCATCAAACCTAGTAATTATTTAGGTGTCTGCTCACCCGTGGGGAAAACACTTCCAAGCCACCACTGTGTTTTGGCTTCATGAAAAATGCTCTAGTCAATGTGAAGTTGGTGAAAACACAAAATAGGCCATGAGGTGGGGATGTCCAGCTGGGAGAACCAAGGTAGGAGAAGATAGCTGAACACCAAAGAGGGAAAGCCATCAAAACCCCATTGGGTTGGCTTTTCTATCAGCATTTTGTTGGAGGTGTTGGGTCTGGAGCAGTTTTAGGGCACAGAGGTGGGGTTGGTGTTGGGTGACTCATGCTGAGGACAAACCCAAAATGCCACCTAGAGCTCACTCCCCTTCCAGGTGGCAACCTTTTATCTCTTGACATTTCAGAGATATCCCTGGACGTGGACTTGAACCGTAACGGCAGAGTGAAGAGCAAAGGGAAAGACAAGGTAAGAGAAGCTTTGCTGTAGGCACCCTATGGAGGGTCAACTCAGGGTGCAGCCCTTTGTGGTCTCTCCCCCAAACATCTCCAGGTGGGAGAGGGACTCGGGTAGTGTCGCTGGTGTCTGAAGTGGAGAAAAGAACATAGCAAATCCTCAACCTACTCCTTGAGGAGGAAAAGACTTTTTTCTTGTTCTGTGCCAAAATCTTCTGCCTCTCCAGTCCAGCCCCAAGGAAAATTCTCTACTTTCTTTTTCTTTTCTCTTTTCTATCTTTTTTTCTCTTTTATATTTTCCATCTTTTTTTCTTTTTCCTTCTTCTCTTTTTCCTTCTCCTTCTCTTTTTCCTTCTTTTTCCTCTTTTTTAATACTTTTTCCTTTTTTTCATCTTTTTTTC
Source organism: Actenoides lindsayi (assembly GCA_025331215.1). Taxonomy (NCBI): domain Eukaryota; kingdom Metazoa; phylum Chordata; class Aves; order Coraciiformes; family Alcedinidae; genus Actenoides; species Actenoides lindsayi. The sequence continues at coordinate 5,172 of WTSP01027919.1, read as the reverse complement.
TCCCTTTTCTCCCTTTTTCTTTTTCATCTCTTCTTTTCTTCCTTTTCTCTCTCTCTCTCTTTCACCTCTTCTCTTCTCTTCTCTTCTCTTCTCTTCTCTTCTCTTCTCTTCTCTTCTCTTCTCTTCTCTTCTCTTCTCTT